>JAMXBB010000001.1:42866691-43089771 GCA_024138015.1 Lumnitzera littorea | reverse complement strand
TATACATTATACGTATTATATATGTAAATGTATTTATTGAAAATAAACATACTTTTATATACATATTCATGTATTCATATATGTGTATTTATTTATATATATATGTCTTACATATGTACATAATTATAAATACATACATATATACTCGGTATATACATATAATTACTACTCATGGAAGTATACTAATATATATATATACTATACGATTATATATATATATACTAAAATAATTATACATAGATACATACACACACACATATATATATAACTTGCAGTACACATATATACATAGATATACTTAGTTATTTAATATAAATACTTAATACTAATCATATGTATACTAAAAAAAAATACATAATACATACTCTCCCGTATAATATACCTATGTACATACATATATAGATACATAATCTTATACATACATATTTAATTAAATCTAAGTATTTTATGCACATAGACTTGTATTAGTTATGTTATATGTATAAAAATACTATACAAATACTTTATTTATACATGCATATACTATAGAATATATATCTACATAAAAATAAATACTTACCTTTTTCTTTTAATTCTTTCCTTCTTCTTATTTTCTTCTTCTTCTTCTTTTCCTTCTTTCTTTTTCATGTTTGTTTCCAATTTTCGGTTTGTGTGTGCAGGATTCTTTTCTTTTTTTCTTCCAGATTTTATTTCTTACATTTATATGTGGTGATTAGTAAGTTTAGGAAAATAAAATAAAATAAATAAATAAATCTTATCCTAATCTTGTGAATTAATGAAGATGGGACGATTTCATTATAAGTTAACACATGGCAGTTGCAATTCTCACGTGGGCTGCTAATTAAGGTTTTCTCCAGAATGTGAAAATTGAAGTGAGAAAGGAAAGAAGGAAAAGAGATAAATTGAAAATGAAAGAGAAGGAAAATGAAAATTATTAACAAATATACGTAATTTTTCGAATCATATAAATTATAACGATTCTCTTTGTAAATTAATTTTCAAATTTTTGTGAAGTTTTATCAATTTAATTGGTACCCGTTACAATTATAATTTTTATAAGTTATTGTAGCGATTTTGTTAAAATTTCGTGCGAATAGGCAATTTAGTCGAAAATTGCAATCAACTATAATTTTATCACTATTGAGTAATATTTAACTATTTTACAGGTTCATATTTATAATTTTAAGGTTTCGAGCAATTTCAGGTTCAATTTCGATTAATGGTACGTAAACTAGTTTTAGGGTTTTAGTAAGCGATTTAGGGTTTTGATTAATTCCTAAGGTTTTGTTATCGATGTTATATTTGATTTATTAAATTTCATAATCTTTTATTGTTACCAGTCTTATGGACTTATTGTACAGTTTAGGATACTCGAACTTGAGTTAAGGTTCAATTACTGTTTTTCTTAGGGTTTGCATTCTTCCCCCCTTCAAATGAGTTTTGTCCTCAAAACTTGAGATGCGTAGCTGGTTTTACGAATAAGTGTGGATATCTCTTCTTTACTTCATCTTCTACTTCCTAGGTAGCTGATTCTCGTTCATGGTTTCTCCATAATACTTTGACATAACGAATCTGTTTATTTCTCAACTACTGTACTTTTCTGTCTATCATCAAGTTTTCTTGCAGTCTTATTGGTTCCAATGCAACGGTACAATCAGGATCGGAAATGTGTTTTCTCAAAACTAACACATGGAAAACATTATAAATTCCTGACAAATTAGGTGGCAATGCTAATCAACAAGCCAAATTCCCAACTCGTTTTAAAATCTCAAATGGACCTATATATCTTGGACTCAATTTTCCATGAGCTTTAGCACAATGAATACTCTTGATTGGTTTTACTTGTAAATATACATGTTCTCTCACTTGGAATTCCAATTCTCTTCTTTTCAAATCAGCCCAGCTCTTTTGTCTATCTTGGGATTCTTTCATCTTTTGTTTAATCACCACTATTTTATCTGCTATTTTCTAAATCAGATCGGGTCCTATTACAGCTTTCTTTACATCATCCCAGAATAATAGAGATCGGCACTTCCTTCCATATAAAGCTTCATAAGATGGCTTATGTATAATCGAGTGATAACTGTTATTATAAGCAAACTTAACCAAAGGCAAATGTGTATCCCAACTTCCTTTAAACTTTATAATACATGCCCTCAGCATATCCTCCAAAGTCTGAATAGTTCTCTCAGTTTATCTATCTGTTTGGGGATGATATGCTATGCTGAATTGTAGCTTCATTCCCATCACCTTCTGTAAACTTCTCTAAAATTTTGATACAAATCTTAGATCTCTATCCAATACAATTCCTACTGGGACACCATGTAGTCTCACTATCTCCTTGATATATATCCTTGCTAATTTCTCCAAAGAAAAAGTCTTATTAATTGGCAAAAAGTAAGCTGATTTGATAAGTCGATCAACGATTACCCAAATCGCATCAAAACCAGTAGCTATCCTTGGTAAACCACTCACGAAATCCATAGATATCTGATCTCATTTCCACTCTAGAATAGATAAGGGTTGTAGTAATCCTCTTGGTTGTTGACGTTCGGCTTTCACTCTCTAATAAGTTTCACACTTAAGTACAAAATCAGCCACGTCTTGTTTCATTCCATTCCATTCCATTCCACCAGAAATTCTTTTTCAGATCTTGGTACATCTTCGTTCCTCCTAGGTGTACAGTATAACCTGAATAATGAGCTTCACTTAAAATTTCTTTTCAAAATTCCTCATCATTAAGTACACACAATCGGTTATTCATGTGAAGTGTATCGTGTTCATCCATTCGAAAATCAGTGTATTTCCCACTTCCCATTTCTTCTTTGATTCGATTAAATACAGCGTCACCTTGCGGAGCAATTCTAATTCTTTGCATCAAAGTTGGCTCTATCACCAAATTTGATAATTCCATATTTTCTTCATGCCATGAAAATTCCAAATTTAATCTTTCAAACTCTTTAATGAGTTCCTTTTGATCAGTCAAAAGAGAAGCAACTTCACTATAATTCTTCCTGCTTAATGCATGAGCCACCGCATTTACTTTGCCTAGGCAATACTTAATTCCTAAATCATAGTCTTTGATCAACTCAAGCCATCTTCTTTGTCTCATGTTCAACTCCTTCTGAGTGAACAATTACTTAAGGCTCTTATGATCAGTAAAAATTTCGCATCTCTATCCATACAGATAGTGTCGTCATAACTTTAATGCAAACACTACAGCCGCAAGTTCCAAATCATGAGCTGGATAATTTTGCTCATGTGGTCTTAACTGTCTCGAAGCATATGCAATCACTTTTCCACTTTGCATGAGTACACATCCCAATCCGTTTTTAGAAGCATCAATATATACAGTGAAAGGCTCTTTATCATTTGGCAATACGAAGATTGGGGCAGATATTAATCTCTTCTTCAACTCTTGAAAACTCTTTTCTTGTTTTTCACCCCACTCAAATTTTACATTCTTCTATGTCAATTGGATAAGTAATCTCAAAATCTTTGAAAAGTCCTTAACAAACTTCCTATAATACCCAGCCAATCTAAGAAAACTTCGAATCTCAATAACCGTCTCTAGTTTTTTCCATTCCACTATAGCCTTAATCTTTTCAGGATCAACCGATATACCATCTCCTATTATGACATGTCCAAGAAAAGATATTTCCTTCAATCAGAAATCGCACTTAGACAACTTTGCATACAACTTGTGTTCTTCACAAGTTGTATGCAAAGTCTATAACACTATTCTCAAATGTTCTTCATGTTGCTTAGATGTAGCAAAATATACCAAAATATCATTAATGAACACAATTACACATTTATCCAATAAAGGTCTGAACATACAGTTCATTAGATCCATGAATGCAGTAGAGGCATTCGTCAGTCCAAAAGGCATCACCATAAATTCATAATGACCATATCTCATCCGAAACGCTGTCTTTGGAACATCCTCTAATTTAATTCTCAGTTGATGATAGCCTGACCTTAAGTCAATCCTAGCAAAGACACTTGCACCTTGCAATTGATCAAACAAATTATCAATTATTGGAAGTGGATATTTATTCTTAATGGTCACCTTATTTAACTCTCTATAATCAATACAAAGCCTAAGTGATCCATCCTTCTTCTTGACAAACAATACTAGTGCTCCCCAGGGTAAAACACTTGGCTTTATAAAGCCTTGATCCAACAATTCTTGTAATTGCTTTTTCAACTCTTGTAACTCAATTGGAGCCATTCTATATGGAGCTTTGGATATTGGCTCAGTCCCTGGAATTAAATCAATAACAAAGTCGATCTCTCTTTTCGGTGGGAATCCAGGTAATTCATCTGGAAATACATCTGAAAATTCATTCACCACTAAAATTTCTTTCACATTTGACTTTTGAGACTCAGTATCTAAAGCATTCAACCAACCAACATCCATGATCAATTCTAGAGTACTTAGCTCTAGTACTCTTGCTGCTGCATAACTCCCTTGAAGTACAGCTTTATTTCCTCTTGAATCTTCAAACAACACTTGCTTTTCTTTACAGTCAACAGTAGCTTTCACACTTACCATCCAATTCATCCCTAATATAGCATCATACTTATCTATATCTAAAATAATCATATCTACTTTACTGTCAAAGTTTTGGATCTTCAAAGGATACTCTTTCACCATTTCTCTTGTAATTACTACACTTCTAGTAGGTGTTCTCACTTCCAAACTCGAATCTGTAGTAGCCGCAATTAAACCAGTTTGCCTTACTACTCCAAGAGCTATGAAAGAATGTGTAGCTCCTGTGTCAAATAAGGTATAAATTGAATGTCCAACTACGTCGATATTCCCTGAATCACAAAATTCTTAAATCTTATTCTCATGTTATCGCTTTATAAATTTTCATTTACCAATTCAATTTACTTATTATTATTCAATACTTCATATACTACTCATAATAACTAAAGCAATTTAACAATAAGAATTTAGGATATATACCAGCTATCAACTCGTAATCCACAAATTCTTCAGTCCCTTCAGGTACTTCCAAATCCTCTTCTACATAGTCCTCATAACTCCAATTACCTTCCAAATTATATACTCTAGCGGCATTTGCTACACTTGGACATATATTTCTTGCATTTGATCCTCCAATCGCTCTTCCAATGGTAGGACGTCTAACAGCTGGTGGTGGCTTAGTAACTTGAGCATTTGCAGTGGTACGTTGTGGACAAGTAGTAGAATAATGTCCAACTTTGTTGTAGATGAAACAAGTAACAGCATTCTTTTTAGGGCAATCTGTTACTCGATGCGAACTTTCACCACAATAAAAGCATTTCCCTTGTAACTGGGGATAATTTCTAGGGTAATGAGTCCCTTTACACTTCCAGCACTTCGGTAGTTCATTATTCTTTCTTTGAAATCTTCCTGGTAGTCTTACAAATCTTCTCACCTTGTTACTACTACTTCCACCAGGCTCTTCAAAAGATCTCTTCCCAAATACACTGATCTTACGTTTTCCTACATCCTCACTTTGCCTTTTTGCATTATCCAGTACTCGTGCTTTTTCTACCATATCAACAAAGCTTCTGGGTTCAAACTCCATAATTCTCCTTCTCATGCCAATGTCAAATCCTCTAGAAAAGATTTGCATCTTCAATCTATCACTTGTTTGATATTCAGGTGGTGCAAATTGCAATAACCTATTAAATTCTGCTTCGTACTGCTCCACAATATGCGTCCCTTTCATAATGTCCAACAAATCTTCACTATACTTCAATCTTAAACTTCGAGGAAAATAATACTCCAGGAATTCATGTCGGAATACTTCCCAAGTTATTGGTCCTCTCAAATTCCTCTGTTTTGATTCCCACCAAGTTCGCGCTCTCATTTTCAACAAGTATGTTCCATAGATAATCTTGAGATGTGGTGAAATCTCGAATGCCTCAAATAATCTTTCAATCTGATGTAACCAATCTTCTGCTTCATCAGGTCTACTGGCTACACCCTCAAAATACTTGTTACATTGTATAAATTCTAGCAAAAGGCTACGTTGTTGCCTGAGATCCATAGGTGCTTGGGGCATCTCTCCTACTGGTACAACTGGTGGTGGTGGAGGTAAAGGAATCTTCGAGTCTACTATGGGAGGTAGTGCTTGTACAGGTGGTGCTGGCTCTCAAGCTAAATATGTTCTTAACAATTCATTTTGCATATGGATAGCCGCGAAAATCTCATCCGTTCTATTTCGAGGCCTTCCCGGTTGTCTTCCTTGTACAGATTGTTCTCTTTCTTGAGTAGGTTGAGCTTGCTCATCCGATTGCCGTCTTCTGCGTCTAACTTAACTGTGAAGTTCATTACCAATTTTCAATTATTTAATTATACTGATCAACTTACTCTAAATAATTGTAAAAACCATCAATACTAAATGAAGATAACACACATGTATATACACATCATAACAATAATAACAAAGGCAGTAATCTTTCAATTTTTATCAATATAGTAAGGTTACATCTATGTAGTGGTCACTTCTAACGAGTGAAACTCCACTGATATATATACAAACCAAATCAAAATATAGAGTTTTCAAAGTACAAAAGAGCTCTCATAATACATAAGTCCTCACCATACATAAGGCTCTCGAGTACATCAAAACTCTTAAAATACATAATAACCTCACTACATGAAAACTTTCGAAGTATAAAATGATCAGTCATGATCCTAATATATACAACAAAAAGAGCATGTAAGATCACTTCGATACTAACAACCATGTCAAAATACAACCTAATCATCATAAATAACTCTCAATGTCGAGTAAAAGGTCCTGCAGCTGTATCCTCCTCCTGTCTATATCCAGGAATAGTCGATCCAACACTGGAATATATACCGGACTCTTCACTAGGGGTCTGTTGAGCCCACTCTCTCGACTGCCAAAAATCTAATAGATCCGATATGATGGTAAGTATATTAGATGAATCACCGCTTACCAAAACTATAGGTAGAAGTCCAGGGTCCACTTGATAGTACTTGAACTGGTCAGCTGGGGGTATCTGCTGTAACGGCTCAGCCTGTATGACAAGGGTATCCAATGGTAAACTAAGTCCATCAAATCCGAACCTTGGCTGTAGTACAAGAACATCGATGCTATAGGTAAGATCATACTATGGCTCCCAACTAGTCCTTATGTTAGTTATAGCTCTAGCCTGATCTTGAGCAATGACAGAAAAATGATCGGTACGATGATCTACAGTTAAGGCAATCCCATATCCTACTATTTTACTGTGGCCAAAGGATGGTGGTAATGGAAGGCAATCAACATCGACTAGGAATATAATCTCCTGAGTACGGTCTATATTCTCCTCTGACTCTAAATAGTAGATCATCTCCTCATCAGTAGGGAAACAACCAACTGAGGCAAAGATCCAATAAATCCTCCTATCGATCCAATTAGGGCTCAGTCCTCGATACTAGGCTGATAGTACCTCACTAATGGTACGGGGTAGGCTTATCGATGCCAAGTCCTCACAAGTAATCCGGAGTCAATGTTAGTAAGCTTGTAGACTCTCTCCCTCTCGGAGACGGAATAAAGCAAAAGAAGTCTGCAACTCTAACTCAGTCCTCTAAATCAATAAGGCATAAAGTTACTTTTACAATTTCTTTATCATAGCTTTTAGTATGCAAATTAAAGCTTAAACACTTAACCCAGTTCTACCCCTCTCAATCTTCCCAAGTAAGGTATCCTACTATCTAGGGTTAAGTTTTATTTAACCTAATTTGAGTCATAGCAGTCACCGTATATCATACAAAGGATTGCAGATTGAATTCCCTTACAATCGGCAACCCTTTTATACGATATACAAAGCTACAGCTACTATTAACTACCAAGAGTGCATAAGCTTAATCAATATCATTTCATAATAAATAATAATATTGTAAAAGCATAACACATAATCTATATGTATAAAAGTTTACAGATATAGGGTCTGAAACATATCTAAAGTCAGACTAATATAAAAATTACATATTTAAATCTACATTTAATCAAAAGTACTCTCTGTCCTCAACCAACTCCCACATTGACCCTGTGTAGAAAACTAACCTTGGGCATGTGGCAGCCCGACTCCACAAAGAAGTCAACTTGCGAAAGAAGATTATAAGGGTATAAGCTAACTAGCTTAGATAGATATTTTCTCTCAACCATACAACAAACAAGTTTATATAACAGTTAAGTTCAGCCAAATGAATGCATGAACAAGCAGTATGCCAAACAAATACATACAGGTGACCAGGTACTGCATGCAACTCAGATTTAACGCCCTCTAAAGTCAAGGTTGGAGATTCATCGGTACAATCAGATTCAGGTATCATATTAGAACTTATTTCATGACAAAACTCCACGTTTCGTATTTAAAATGTAATGGTACATCCATTACTAATCTTATCAAAATGAGTTCTAAATATGATTGTGAGTAGGTTCACGCAGCCCTCACTCACCCCTAAACGAAGGCCTTTAGACTCAACTAATAGCCAGGCGATTGGCGCCTCTAATGCCTAGTCATCCTGCGAGCAAGGGTAAGGTCATATCGCACGTGTGCACCGTACAAAATCAATAACAATCAATAATCAACCCACGTATGGCCTCTCGCTACCTCCGTGTAATGTGATTGCCCAGAATTAGTTATGCAGTGCATGATTTATGCATGATCCAAGTTAACTTTTCTAGTCAAATAAAATGTTAAGTCATATTTAATCAGTGTTCATTCCAAATCACAAACAATCAATCTAGTGAATCTACCATGCAATAAACATTATATTATTGAAATTTAAAGTAGATTCACCATTAACAACAATTATCATGTACAAGCATAACCCAACCCCATACACATTCATTCATAAATCATAATTACAGTTCAGGGTTGTAGTAGTCTATGGGCAGTTCAGGGTCGTAGTAGTCTATGGGCAGTTCAGGGTCGATATCAAAGTCACCTGAGAATAATGAACATTTTGTAAGTTTAGGAATTTAAAGCTAACTAGTGTTATAATTTGTAAGGTCTAATTCGCTTAATTACGTGAAATTATCGATTCGAGCTTTTCATCGAATCGCGTATAACTTTTTCGTTTTAGCTCGGATCGTTATGAACTTATAGTCCATTTGGATCATTTTTGAGCGTATTTTCTTGTAACAAGGTTCGTTTTGGACATTGTGACTCGTAACGTAAATAATGATATAAAAATATCACAAAAATTATTATTTAAGTTTAAAAATTATAAAATATTAATTTTCGCTTTTTTTTTAACATATTTATGATTTAATAATTATTTAAATCATATATTTGATATTTTTATCATTTTGAGCATTTTTTTCTATTTTTGAGATTTTTAACTTTATTATGATTATTATCATTATTATTATCTTTGTTATTTTTACTATTTCTCATTTTCTTATTTATTATTTGTCTTATGTACTTTACGATTATACACATATGTATAATATATATTTTATAATTTATTTTATTGAAAAATCTTTAATTACGGTATCATATATATATATATATATATATACACACATATACACCTTACATATTTATGAATTTAGTAAATATATTATATATACTAATACATATTCAGCATACTACTTATATATATATATATATATATATATATATATACTATACATTATACATATTATATATGTATATGTATTTATTAAAAATAAACATACTCTTATATACATATTCATGTATTCATATATGTGTATTTATTTATATATATGTCTTACATATGTACATAATTATAAATACATACATATATACTTGGTATATACATATAATTACCACTCATGGAAGTATACTAATATATATATATACTACACGATTATATATATATATATACTAAAATAATTATATATGGATACACATACACATATATATATAACTTACAGTACACACATATACATAAATATACTTAGTTATTTAATATAAATACTTAATACTAATCATATGTATACTAAAAAAAAATACATAATACATACTCTCCCATATAATATACCTATGTACATACATGTATAGATACATAACCTTATACATACATATTTAATTAAATCTAAGTATTTTATGCACATAGACTTGTATTAGTTATGTTATATGTATAAAAATACTATAAAAATACTTTATTTATACATGCATATACTATANTTTTTTAATTATCATAAACCTTAAGCTCATATATAAACTTATGATGGCAAAGAGAGGATAAGTTTTAATAATGAAGCTTAATCTCAACCGTCTATCTTTTATCTTAGAGCTATTTGATGGATAATATCAATTTCCAAATTCTATAAATAAGAAGCTCTTCCCCTCATTAAATTCATTAACAACATTAGTAAGCTTGAGACAAATACCAAAGTTTTATCAAAATCACTTCAGATAAGAACAAACAAGCAAATTTATGAAGAATGATAAAGAGCATCAAGTTTGATTTACTATTACATGCGCACATTTGAGATATTGAGTTTATCTATTCTTTCTCCTATATCTCTTCCCAGCAACATCCTTTCATATATCATCAGCTCAAGACATCTCCAAGATCGACTGGTATACCCATTGTACGTGATTAGCTAATTATATCAACCCCACCATACATATAATTTATCATATCCAAAGATAGTTGTTCTACAACAAAATTTGCCTTTTAAAATTGAGGTGATGAGAAGAGAAGTGCATGACTAGTCTTCGAATAATACACTTTCATGTCTAGCTTCACCTTTGCCTCACCTCTACCTATAATTCTGGAAAATTAGGCCTAGTTTTATCATTTTCTTTTTTTAAACATATTATTTCGTTCATACTAACTTGTAAATTGTAATTCCCCTCTAAAATGTAAAATTAAAATTTGAAAATGTATTATTTTCCAATTTTTAAATATATAGATTCACTGAAAAAAAAAAAAGCATTGAAACTTTTAAAAATAACAAATTTTGATGACAATCGAATCCATTAAAGGTATTCAGGTCATATCGAAATGATATGTGTATCAATGGGTGGCACTGATATAGGCACGGAAAATAAATCAGTGTATTGAAGCATTATGGGTTGAGACCTGAAAAAGCACTGGTACATGCGAGACGTCCACTGTAATCAGAACATCTCCTAACAAGGAAATTTTATGCTCGATGAATCTTATTGCTCTCCCTTTTCCTCCAATGCTAAGGAAGCCAAAGATGATGGAGATGTTCTTTAATTCTCCAAAAAGCACGTTGTTTACTTGTTTAACTTGCCGATCGACCGGGCTTAAGATGATGTCCCTTTGTGTTATCTCATGCAACTACTACGTGCCATCTCCTCATTGCAACATTTCTAGTTGGTGCAATATCAATTCAAAAAGCTCACCAAATGTAATCAAGAAGAATCTGAGGAAATGTTCCTTTTGTTCCCTCTGAACAATTCAACTAAATCCACTAGTAATATCTTCATCAAGTTGGTCGGAAAATGATGTCAAAGAAAATTCAAGTATGTCTGTACGTTTGTTCCTTTGTTTTATAGTGCTTGCGTGATTGGAATTTCATTTTCTTTCTGTTTGTTTTTTCCCCCTAGGGGCAAAAGAAAATTAAAGGCAAAAAGGTCCAGTTAACACATATCGTCAGTACACTTTGTATTAGATGTTAAAAGGGAAATTTCATATTTTTCAACATTGATTGCTCATTTTATGAAAATGTAGAAGAAAATACGAAAAGATTTTTATGGATTGGTGTATTAATAAGTATATATATATATATATATATATATATATATATATATATATATTGTAGGTGAAAAATGAATGTGAAGATGGGACTAAAGCGCACGCATGAAGAGATTAAAGTGTTGGAGGAGGGAAAGCACCTTTTCATCCTTAGCTTGACGCGAAGCAGCCAGATATTGGGAGGAAGGTTAAAGTGAAAGATAGGACTGGCGATTAATTGGACACGCCCTGGGGCACGCCACCGACTGAATCTGATGAATCTTATTCATGTTCTTTTGAATGTGACTGGCACGATCTTTACTATTTAGGTTAATGTTTAAGAAGGCTCTAAAAAGTCCCTGAATCCGGACTGTGCTCCGTTCTGAATTTTATTTATTATTTTATCCTTAGCTTCAAAATTTTCAATTTGAGCTCGAAAATGGGTTGGAACAAGGAAAAGAAAAAATTATAGCCTCAATTACTCGTAAAGGCTGCTGCCCTATGTGCATAATTTGATACAAGCACCCTCGATGTACGTTTAAAAATAATAAAAATGTCTTGATGTGCTTGTTTCATTTGAATGTACAGCTATAAGAATACCATCATCACTTTTAAGATTGACAATTTATGTTATTGTATAATGTCTTCAAGAATCAATAGGCGGTCTTATAATATTATAATGAAATAATTACATTTTTATTCTACTCATTGCAATACAATTCTTATTAATTTTTAGCAACACAATACCTGCGATGTGTGTGCAAGCACTTTTAAAATTTGAAATGCATAAAATATTAATACATTCCCACATGTGTTACTAAATCATTTGATAATTAAACTAAAATAATTTTTCCCGCAAATTTGTACAAAGAAAAATATTAGTTTAGCTTTCTTTCAAATGACACTAGTAACCTTATTTCTCTAAATTAGCCTTCTTTTAAATAAAAGAAATATAAATCACAGCACTGCCATCTCATATTAAGTATGCTATTTAGTAATGTCACAGTGAATATAGAATAATAAAAGTGTCACGCTGCAATAAAATACTTAGGATTGCAAATTTTGGTAGCAAAGTGCTCCCTTGAACCTGGATATGCAAAGAGAATTGTAAAACAACTATTTATGTTGCTTTAATATGTCAAGAAACCATATTCTTTATTGAAAAAATTACTAGAAACAAATGATAAACAATAAAAAAATTTACTATGATAAATGATTTAATTTTACGTTATAGCGTATTTAAAATCAAATCCGAATAATTAAATGAGGGTATATAATATAATGCATTTGGCAGTTTATATGCGACGGGAATTTCGTCTGTGAAATCATACATATGGACTGACTTTAGCCAGGAATGGTAAAAGGGAAGAAGAAAAAAAAAAAAAGAGCCAGTAATTAAAAAGGAAAAAGAAAGCATTTAGGAATGTATTCAATATGTTTAACATGGAATGGACGGTAATGTGGAAGCGACAGAAGACAACAGAAATTTGTTTCCACTCCATGTATATGTTAATTGACACGTGGCTATATATGTATGGGTGAGACAGCAAGGGGACGGCCAATGCATGGTATAGCAAATTTTTGTCCTCCGACTGGAGAATAGCGTGTTTGAAAAATTTTTGAGTAATAATTCTGTCATAAGAATCATACATTGAAAAGTTGCAGAAATCTAGTTCAAGAGTACGTGCAAATTACGTGTTTAGTCTAAAAGTAAACGTGATAAGTGCACAAACTCTCGATAAAGAATGAGATAGGTAAAACTAGGGTTGAGTCTCGTAATCTTTGGATCCGTGTAATCTCTTGGATTCATCGACCTTTGGACCGGTATTGTTGAGTCTGTCCCAAGGTAGGTGTTGGTGATTAGGTCCTGGATATTAAATGTCACACGAAAGATACTTGCTGAAATTCATGCACCTATGGTCACAGGATAGGTTATACAATATGATCATATACGTATTTTGTAATTTGGTTGGATTACATAATCTAAATGTTATAGCATTTAAATTTTAGGGTAATCCATAGTTTCTCAATATATATAAAGTACACAAAACTAAATCATATTCTAGTTCTAATGTACAAAATCTAACTCAATAAATATAAGCAAAATCCCACCATGTTGATCTATCTTCTAAGTATTATTTTAACTTGAAACATCAAATTTAAGTCGATATCATGCTTATTGCATCTTATCATCCTTCTGATTTTTTATTAAAAATCTGATATATTTACGTTCTTCTTACAATTTATATTTAAAAGCGGTATTAAATTACAATTTGAATATTATGATTTTTTTTTTCATAAATGACTAATAAAATATTAACTTAAAAAGGTTTAGAAAAAAACCTCATTGGTTCTATAAATATCACTGAACATATAGATTTTACAGCATACACAGGATAGATAATAGCCTATACTTTCATATGAGGGTATATAAAAAAAAATCTCCAATAATGCTTATAGTTCGTCTTTTTAAAAAAATATAAACTTTTTTTAAAAATATATATATTTTCTGCACTTTTGACATGGAAATAGGTTGTTTTCTCTTTCTATTGTCTTATTTGATTTTGGTGGCCGTTAAAATTAGGTTTCATCCCATGGTTCTTTATAGCAGAGTTGAGGGGGGCGGCCTTAATGTTGAAATCCCACTGTTCGCCTTTTACGTCGCATTTTCCTTACAAGTTAAGAAATAATCCTTTTGGCCAAAGCAGTAAAAAGGGCAAATATCCCCAAAAGGTGAAAAGCAGATATCTAAAAGGGATAGCGGACGATCCTAATCCGTTAGAAGGCCTTGCAAAAGTACCAACGTGCTTCGACGTTGGGTTAGTATAATGAGGTGCATTTTCAATCTATATCCACACATTTCAAAGAAAATTTCGCGTATAAAGGCAGATGATATAAGCAAAATAAAAGCTCCAATAATGCTCATAGTTCATCTTTTGTTCTGTGAATTCTGATTTTACGAGAAAAGATTCAATAAGTGATATGTACACGTGATATGTATGTATGTAAATGATAATTATATTCGGGCATATAGTAATAGTAATGTATAGTTTCTAAAAAAATACCAAGTATATTTTATATGTATTGCCATATGTTTAATCGTGATTAGTATTTACTTACATATATATATATATATATAGGCCGTGTATTGCTTATTGACTATTTATACGGTTATTCTGTCTCATGACCGATCCTTATATAGCTCGTTGGGACTATGACGATAGGGTAATTTTACATAATTCAATTTTCTCATGAGTTCAACGAAGATGCAAACTTCAGGATCTAAGATTTGTACCGTAACTTCCATTCATTAGAATTTCAATAATTAACGAAAGAAACATGTTTTCTTTTTTTTTTTTTTCAATAAAAGCACTCCACATCCGACCCAATTGTCGCAGGACTGCATGTAGATTTAAGCCTATCAGCTCTTTTGATGCAATCCACTGTTGCGTTGTTAAAATGGGTCACCGTGGGCTGAGGAGACAAAAGAAGCCATCTTACATCACAAGGTGCATGGTCTGGATGGCTACAATGCACGGAAAAACAGTTCTTACAGCTTCTACAAGGGAGTTAATGACTCTCAGCACGATGATCTTCGTGCCGTATACCATCCCTTCGGACCAAAATTAGAGCCATATATCACTTTATTGCCCAAAAGGGAAGATGTCTTTGCCCTAACAAACTACTATCCGATCAGTTTGTCTAACATCCTACATAAATTAAAATAGTAGCAAAGATTTTGGTTGGGTAATTTCGTTAGAGCTTGAGATAACCTTATCAATCCATTCTAAGCTAATTTCTATTCCTTAACAAAATGCTGCAGATAATATCATCCGTTTAAAAGAAATCATTCACTTCTTTGCCCGTTGGAAGGGGCGAAAGGGATGGGTTGCTCCTCAAGCTCGATCTGGAAA
The DNA here is from genome assembly GCA_024138015.1 of Lumnitzera littorea. NCBI lineage: Eukaryota > Viridiplantae > Streptophyta > Magnoliopsida > Myrtales > Combretaceae > Lumnitzera > Lumnitzera littorea. The sequence goes on along the minus strand of JAMXBB010000001.1, from coordinate 43,074,159 downwards.
AAGTGTTTAAGAAGCTAAGCTGGAATTTCATTGAATTAGCAGTACGAGTCTTGAACTCTTGTGATTGTTTGGCCTAATTGATATGTTCACACCTTTCATCCACTTCCTTCTACGTTTTATTCAATGGGGAAAGCTTGGAACCTTTTGAGGCTGGGTGTAATATTCATGATCGTCATGGAAATTCCTAGTTGAACAATTGATTCTTGTAGTTTGCTATCAATACTAGAAACAATTTTCTTAGCTAAAATCAATATGTTCCTTCCTAATGATGTACATGGAGAAGCATCGGCCTCCTTGATGCTCCAGATAACAAAAGAGGTCTTTCAATTGCGCCTCTAGGCAAACTATTAATGTGAGTAAATCTAGAATTGTGTACTTTGACAATGTTCCCGAGTCAATTCAACAGTCCACCTGTTGGTATGTATATCTGTATTCTCACAGTATGAATGCGCTCAACCCTCTCTAGTTAGAAAGCACTTGTACAGTGAAATAGAATGAAAGTGTATTATTATTTTACACGGTACAAGATGGAGATTATACACAACTTGATACAAACCCTGATAATGCAAGAAGAGAAAGACTAAAATAATCCTGTGCTATGAACTATACAAAATATACAAATGTATGTATGTATATATATATATATATGTATATGTATGTATGATAATACGCCCCCTTCTTCTCAAGGTGCATAAGCAAGTAAGAGATTGGAGCTGTGATTGAGGAAGGCTGATGTAGATAGGTTCTTGGTAAGGATGTTGGCACATGGAAACCATTTCTTGAATAAAGAGATAATTAATATCAATATATTTAGTAAGATCATAGTAAACTAGATTTGTTGAAAGATAAACCGCTTGAAGGTTGTTACAACACAAAATGATGGGATGTTGAATGGGGACTCCAAGTTCTTGCGTAGTATGGTAGATCCAAGTGGACTCAACAACCGCATAGGTAAGAGGTCAATATTCTACCTTGGTGGAGCTATGCAAGATAGTGGGCTACTTCTTAGAGCACCAAGAAATAAGATTGCAACCAAGATAGATAGCATTTGTCGTGAAGCGACAAGTGTTGGGATAACCTGCCCAATTAACATCAACAAAAGCAGTCGATGAGGTACAAGATGTACAAATGATGGGCAGACCCAATGTTAGTGTACCTGGTAGATAGTAAACCACATATTTTGCTAAGTGCTTGTGAATGTGGTAGGATTGTCCACGTATTGATTGAGCTGACTATAGAAAAATTGATGTTTGGTTGGGTGATTGTAAGATATTATAATACACCAACAATCTCACGATAGGTAGTAAGATTTGGTAAGGAATAAGAGCTAGTGGCACCAAGATGGCTCCTAAGAGATAAGGCAATTTTGATGGGCTTGGAGAGGTGCATGCTATGTTGTTTAAGAAGGTCATGGGCAAATTGGATTAACATAGATGAATGCCTTGAGGAATATAAGTGATATGGATGCCTCAAAATAAATGCAAGGGACTAAGGTTATTTCATTGCAAAGTGATGAGAGAGAGTCAGGATTGAATGGTTAAGGAGTAAGGTATTACTACCGGTAAATATGATATCATCTACATAAAGAAAAAGGACTACTATGTGAGAACCTTGAGTGAGAATGAATATAAATGTGTCAAGGTTACCTTGGCAAAACCCTAAATGGAGAAGAAAGCTACTGAAATGATGAAACAAGGCTTGAGGAGCTTGCTTTAAGCTACAGAGAGACTTTTTCAGTTGATGTACATAATAGGGATAGCAAGGATGACCGCACTAAGGGGGCTATTTCATGAAGATTGTCTTTATGAGCTCACTATATAGAAAAGCATTAATGACATCAAGTTAGTGAATAGGCCATTAAGAAGAGAATGTATGGGAAAGGACAAAGTGAAGGGTGGTAGGTCTAATAATATGACTAAATGTTTCAATGTATTTAATGCCCTTTAGTTGAGTGAATCCTTAGGTAATAAGACAAGCTTTATGATACTCAACTTGCTTGTTAGCATTATGTTTCAGTCGAAAATTTCAAGTGTTTTCAATAATGTTTTAGTTTAGTGGTAAGTGAACTAATGTTTAGGTTTTGTTTTTAAGAAGAGAATCAAACTCTTCTTTCATAGATATTGCCTAAGTAAGGTCTTGAAGAGCCGTGGAGTAGTGATAAGGCTCTAAAGTAGAAGATTATGCATGGAGATTGAGAATGGAGCAAGGTTTGGTGATGTTAGACTTAGAGCAGGTAAGCATGTGGTGAGTAGAGAGGGAGGATAATGGTAAAATGGTCGAGGATTCAATAGGAGGGGAGAGTGTACGGTTTTGTGGGTCTTAGGATAAAGAGGAGGAAGAAACGGATAAATAAATGGACCTTGTGGTGGACAAAATAATGATAATGGAGGGTTATGGGGCAAGAGGTCTAGAACGACAATAGACTTAGATTACTAATATATGAGCTTTGAGAGGAATTAGAGAGGAATAGGTGATGGTAGACATTTCTCAAGCTAGAGCTATTGAGTTTAGAAGATTCGGAGCGAAGGTATGTGGATGTTGGATTGGGTGTAGTAGTTAGAGGAGCTCAAGTGAAATAAGGAGTAGAAGTGGCTAATGTACTTGTAGAAGATGAGGAGCTAAATTCGATAAGAGAGGTAGTAGAGGAAACAAGCTTTTGGTAAGGAAAGTCAAACTCGTGAAAGACATGGCAACTGATGTATACACTATTGGATGTAAGGTCTAGGCAACGGTAGCTATGAGACTCGTATTGGTGTGACTAGGTTCGGTAGCTAATTAAGGGCATTTAGGAAAATAACTTGATTAAGTTAGAAGCTTATGAGGGGCTTTATGAGATTAGACAAGGAGTTATTGTAGGCTCGAAATTTAAAAATATAATAAAATATTCAAAATATATTCAAAATCATATAAATGAACTAAATTATATTATTGGATATGCGTGATGTAAGTTTTGAAAATTAACGAATACTTGGAGATAAATTATAAGAGTAATATAATTGATATTATACATAAAACAATATATAAAAGATATGTATACACATTGAGTATAATTATTATATAAATATATATCCGTAATTATTGAAAATACCTGAAATTAAGTAAAATTCATTAAATAAATTACTAACAAAGGGAAAAATGGTTACAAAGTTAGTAGACAACCAACAAACTTCATTGTAGGCATGGCAATAATCTAATGTACATTAGAAGGATGGACCTTAACAATTGAACACCTCAATATTCATTCTTCCATATGTCTTTAGTAGAAAAAAATCAAAGATAAATCAAAGAAGGCTATAAAGAAAATAAGACTATCATTCTGGAAGAAGCTTGATCAATTGCAAGGTTAGAAAAATTTTTAAAGTGAAGAAATAGAGAGAGAAGATGAGGAAACAAAATTAAGGAAAAATATTGCGCAAAATAGGGGATTTAGGGGTTTTTGAAGAAATCAATCAACAGGAAGTGCAACTAGGTGGTTTCTTGAAGGTAGGGTCGGCGATGGTTTTTACCAACAAGTACTCTTCCCCAATTGGTGGTCGGAGCGTTACATTTTCAATGAGTGCTCGGTTTTTTCGATTTTATCAAAATTTGGGAAAAATAACAAATGAACTCCAAAACTTTTGAAATTTGGTTTCCCCACGTATTTGTGCAAAAACTTGATGTCCACAATTTTCTTTTAAAAATAATTTTTTAATAAAAACACTTTGGTAAGTGAACTAAGTTATACACTGTAGTAAAAATACTGGTGAAACTAAGTTGTTCTTAAAGACTGGAAACTAAATATTAAATTATTTCAATTCTTTTTTTAGCTAAGCGATCGAAATGGAATGATAAAATGAATTAAAATAAAAGGAACTAATTGACTACGATTAAGGATGAACTAAAAATAAAATATTAACGTCATAAAGAAAAAATTCACTAATAATAGTATGGGATCTCAACAAAGCCATCATCTAATAAATCAACATATATCCGTAAAATATGATAAAATTAATTAATTGGTTTTTTAATTAGATTCATAAAAGCTCACTTCCCTTTTAAGTTGATGTTACCATAATTATGGCAAAAACATCCCTTTCGAGTCTCACAAAATTTACTATCCTAATTAATATCAAGATTCATAAATATTTTTATGTCATAAAAATTAATACTAATCACATTACGAACGTGAATCCTAAAATTACCTCAACATGCATGTTTTTATGTCAACAATTGAACCAATTCTATTCTAATTTCATATAAACTATTCATTTCCTTTCAAGTTTTTCAAGTTTTATTTAGGAAAATCCTATTGGCCATATAATAGAATCATGAATCATGAAATCAAATAATTAAAAATCCAATTAATTAAATAATAACATATAATAAAGTCATACATCGATTAAATCATCAAGCCATGTCAAAGTTCCATTAAATATAATTTAGTTCATAGCAAAACTAAAGATCATATAAAAGAATTGAAGAAACATGAAAGATCTTAAAAATTAAAAGGACTAGAAAATCTAATTATGGTTCTTGAAGTATAAATCTGTTTTCCAATTCGATCTTTCTTGAATCTTTTGTACCCTTATGATGATGAACCCTAAAATTTATCTTTGTCTCCCTATCTTGCAGCTACGGAATTAAGATCATTCCCTTTCGTCTTCTTAGCGTGCTACGGAGATTGGAAAAATAATATGCTCGCCACTACTAAATCTTGAAGAAAAATCAATGGTTATTCAATTTCTCTTCTTGTGGCTATTTTGAAAAAGTAAAACAAAAGACTCCCAGGCTTTTTCCTCCTATGTGTAGCTTTCGAAATCTCCTTTTTCGCATGTAGCATGAATATTTGGAAATTATATCCCTTGCTTTTGGAAATTGTATATATATATATATATATATATATATATCTTAGGCCTTTTGAAAAGATCCACCTTGTTGCCACAATAAAAAAACTACAATAATATTAAAAATATCCCTTCAACTGACTTGGTGGACTTCAATTTGAATGTTGGAATTGACCGAGCACAATTCACGTTTATTTACTTTTAGGCCTTTCTAATTGCATGATGTTGAAGAGTTGGAATGTGGCTTCAATGAACTCAGTACGCAGGTTTCGAATTCTAATTTATCACATGTAGACTTCCAATTCATTGACTCCACAATTTGCATGGCAATGGGCTTCTTGAAAATTCTCATGGAGAATAAACATGGGCTTCAAGCATGCTAGGCTTCATCTCCTCGCATCGAAGGCTTTGAAAATTGTTTACGATCCACTTCTTCGTGTAATATTACACTTGAATTAACTTGTATTATATTTTCTAAATCCGTAAAATTTCCTATCAAAAGTATAAAAATATACTCATTAACATAGTATAAAGCTGAGACAAAATATATAAAATTTACACTTATCAATTTCAAATCTTCAATCAGATTTTCAAAATTTTGAGTATAAATATGGAGTCCTTAAGAAAAATGTCCTACGCAACAATTTTCAATTTGCTTTTTAAAAGACCAATCCATATAGATTCGACTTGCAATTTTATTGACATACTCTTAAGATATTATATTTTGATGTTGAGTGGTCAGATTTCAAAAATTAAGTTATCAGATTTTTGAGAAAATTTCGTTTTTATGTAAACAGTGCACTGAATAGGGCATTTTGTTAAAAGAGATTGACAAAATTTTCTAAAACTATGGTATACCCTAAATTTCCCCACAAATAGTAGCTAAAAGTGGTTTAATATGAATTTAGGAAGGATAATTTATGAGTAAAAGTGGGTATTTGGTGATTTAAGATTAGCTTTTCCAAGTATTTAGTATACTTGTAGACTAATGGATAGTATGATGGAGAAAAGAAGTAGATTATTGAAGTTTTAGTTGATATTTATTGGTTATGTAGATTGTACACTTTTGGAAATGAAAAGCAAGTGGAGTATATGTGAAGTAGTTAGATGTACTAGTAGCAGCAGCAAGGTCAGAAACTTTGTTAGAAATTAGGTCAGAATGTTGTTTGATGTTGGTTGTTCTTAACCACACTTAGAGTTCAATAGTAAATCAGTTAGTAATTTATATATGAATTCCACACCTTTATTAAAGTCCAAACATCAATCAAAAGTCACTTGGACAATAGCCCATATCACAACATTAAGTCAGAACCTTAGTCAGAAAGTAGTTCGATGGAAGATGCAGAATATAAGAATAATTGGAAGTTTGAAGATAGTTAGTATTGATTATCAGATCATTGGAAGTCGAAGAATAGATCAAAAGGTTGTTTGATTGTACTCTCTAAGAATTTATTGAAGTCAGAACATGGATAAGAAATTACTAGGCAACAATTTGTATCAAGTGAAAAACTTTGTTAGAAGGTATTCTATTTTAATTAATATTTAATAAATACCTTAGAAAAACTTACCTAACACAATTGAAAATATACTTAAATATCCATAATGAACACATATGTTATATAATGGACATGAACTAAAGTTGTCATGTTAAATTTTAGGAATAATAAAGAAAGACGAGATGAGAACAACACACGAGGAGAATAAGTATTAATATCCAAGTAAGTGGGATCAGTGTTTCATTGCACTTTCAAAGTATTGTTAAGAATACTTAGAGACCTTAGTTCATGTCTTGTTTGTAGTTGTAAGTTAATTGCTTATGTGCATGTAGCATGTATGCTTGAATACTATTATGCTATTTGAGTGTTGGATTAATGTGTCGGTTGCTTCATGATATTATATGCTTTAGAATGTTTGAATTTACTTGATCACCCCAAAAGTAATCTAACACAAACTCGACTTAACCATTAATTTAACTTGCATTGCAACCTACTAGAGGTAACAACTAGGAAGTGTAGGCTAAACACAGATGCCTTCATTAAGGATAGCAGAAATGGTCTTCTTCCTACCCCAAGTTAAACTAACTAACAGGAGAAGGAGTCGCAGCTAGGTTGGGATCAGTAGTTCGAAGGTAGTCTCAGGAGGAACGTGATTTGGTGACCAAATTCAAGAGTGCGCGATGTTAAACTCCTCGAAACCCGGATTAGAGCAGACGTAATTTCTCTAATCTTACGATAACCAGTCAATGTCGTGTGATGGCATCTGCTTGTTCATGCATTGCATCTAACATTGTTTGAAAACTATGGTTGCTCGATGTTAGATATATGCTATTATCTCTATCTCACTTATTAAGCAAGTTGTCGCTTATTCTCCTATAGTTGTTTTGCAGGTGTCCCTAATAGACTCACCAAAAGACTAGCGAATGGGATCAGGGAGTAAGATTCAAGATTTACATAACTGGATTTTTATTCGAAATATCAACTATACTAACTTATAAGAAAACTATTAGGGTCTTCTCAAGTAACCCTTAGTTTTCAATTAATGAAATTTATTCCACGCTCTACAAGCTTGTGGATTTTAGTGAAATTTTAGTTGCCAAAATTATTTTTCAAAATCTATTTTTAGAGGTTACACCACAAGTTGATTCCTACCAAGTACGGAATTGGCACTTTTAAGTAGTGAAGTGGTGAATGCCTTGTGTATGCTATACCTACATCAGCAGCTAAGGTTATTAGTTTCTAGTGTATGTTGGTTTACATGACGAGACTGTTATGACTCTTTAGTTTGTGGCATGATAATTTTGAGTGGTATCAGAGCATTACTCTTAAGAACTCGCTTAAAGCGTAATTCTTAAGAATTCGTGTGGAAGTGCCTTAAATAAAAATTTGTTAGACATTATAAGGAAACATCAAGAGTAAGACCTAAATGGGACGTAAAAGATTTAGACTATAGGCTATATTCACTATATATATATATATATATATATATATACACACACACACATATACTAGAGAACGAATAAAATATGCTAATATCACTTTGAATTATAAATGATGATAATTTGTAAAATTATAGAATAGTAACAAGGAGTTTATAGTAGCTTAAGTGGAATTTGATCAAAATGAACGCAAACCCTTTATGGAATATGAAATATGATTTTTAAGGTTGTTATAGGAAGTTGATTGGTCAAGTAACATTGAGAAGAGAGAAAAGTTTAGATATATTGAGTTGCAAGGTGTAAATTTTGTATATATAGATATATCATATGCATTATTGGAATGTTCCCTAACTTAATTTCTTGAACATTTATTTCTTGTTTGTGAAGTTGGATTTTTTAGTAAATCTGGTTTAGCATAAAGGTGATGTGTTGAAGATATGAGATCTGTTGAGTAGTTTGATTATGACTGAATATTGAGGTGCTAAGACTAATTTGGTGAGGTATGTAAATAAGGGAATTGGTAGCAAAATTTGGTGATTTGATGAATTAAGAAGTATTTTAGGTGGGTCAGAATGAAAGTCAAAATGTAACTCTAAATGTGAGTCAAAAGGTTGAATAAATGAAAACCTGAATAATTGATGATACAGAATGTAAGTTGGAAATTGATGCAAAGAGTGAGTTTGTTATAATCTTGGAGGTATGATCTAACTTAGAAATGTTGTGGAGTTTGCTCTAGAAAGAAAAGCAGATGATTAAGAAATGAATAGGTGGAATCATCGTAGAAAACTTTAAATGATGATTCTCAATAATGAGTTGCAGTAGAAATAAAAGTATATGGTGTACTGATGGTGATTACTACAAAAGATACCAAGATGGTAGTACACTTTTTATAGATGATGATGTCTTGTTTAAGTCTTGCTCATATTTGAAGTCATATAATTAAATGCTTGACTTAGGAACCTCTAGAAATTAGATACAATCTATTATTATGACTAATATAAAAGGAAAACAACGATTTATAAGTTTCCAAAATAGGTAACCAACTCACTACAGAATTATTTAGAAGTGGTACTCTTAACAAAATATAAATAATATATTAAAAGTGGCATTGATAGTAAGTTAAATAGAAATCTATACTTCAATGTAACATTTCTTGAAAACTTTATCGAAACTGTATGTATTTTTTTTTATAGTATTGGAATATATATATATATATAATGTGTAGTGATAAAATATATTATCAAGTGTAATTATATAATATAATTAAGATACTTATATGCATGTGTTACTCTTTTATACAAAATGCATGTTTACATATCGACTCTTTACATTGGTTATATATGTATGTGTGTTAAATATATTAAGATGCTTACACTTATAAATGAATATCACTATATATAAAGTAAATTGATTAATATTATGTGTATATAAGTAGTGTAGAGTATGGATAATTGTTAAACATATAAGATTAAAAAGAAAATGGTTAAAAATAACATTCAAAGTAATTCAATAGGAGAAGATTTAACTTGACTATCTTAGCTTGAGTTGGAAATGTGTATTTGGAGTTAGACATTAAATTGTTATGGTAGATAATATTGAAATGTAGGTATGAAGTATGAAATTTAGTAATATTATTAAGTGTAAAGTTGAATAAAAAAGTGAGGCAAAACCTGATTTAGAAAGTCAGGAAGTGAATTGAAAGGAAAAACTTATCTTGAATAATAACATTGTAGATGTTAAGAGAAAGGCATATAAAATTGTAAATATTTTAGCAACTAATAGAAGTATATTACTAGATGTAAATTCAGGAATTAAAACTAAAGTTGAGAGTTATAAAGGGTAATGGAATTGGATTTAAAATAACAATTCATATTGATTATAGTAATTATATAGTCAAATATTGTGAAGACGATGATTTTGTATTAGGATACCTAGAATACATAATTGATTGTGTAACGTGATAAGTTTAATAGCTTAGATATACATAAAATATTAGGAACTAATATGATCTATGATGATATTTCTAATTCTAAAGATATTCTAATAATCAATCGTATACTATGGCTTTAAGCACAAGATAGTAACTTGAATAAGATGGTTAGTTTTGTGAAACAAAGTTACAAGTTTATTTAGTACATCTAGGAACTAAAAATGACATTGAATATGAAAAGGATCCAATCTATATCTCTTTGTAACATAATTATTTAGCAGTATGTAATCCAAATGTGTAGTTATGTAAATGATAAATTTATTCCTCTTAACTTATGTAAAGAGCATAACCACTATGAACTTATTATGAGCAAATAGTGACATAGTGTGGTGAAAGGTAAGGAATACACTTTTCACATCATATATGTAGGGATATGATATTAATTTGTAAAAAGATGATATAATGTTCATAGGATGATAGCTTACTATTCTTATGATATATCACATGTGTAGGATAATGTTATCTTGAGTAATGAGCTAAAAATTTAACTTGGTGTTAGAATAGTAAAAATATATAAATATTTAAAGAAAATAATCTTGACCAAAATTATAGATAACCATCCTTTACTTTGAAGGATTAAAAGAGGAAAAGATCTTACCTTGACTTATCTAATACTTCAACTACACCATTGGTCCAATAAAATATACGGTAATATACATTGAAGGTAGACTCTCAAAATTTCAGAATATAGTTACACTAACCAAAAAGGATTCTAGCAGTAAGAAGTTTCTAAAGAATAAGTTTAGGAAGAAATTGTCAATTTAGTTAGTTGTGATCCTAAAGTGATCATAATATGTTATAACTATGATGTCAGAAAGTGAAAGACCCTGAACTAAAATATAAATCATAACCCAAGGTATTAAACATATAATTGGATTAACTAAATTTCTATAACAATTCACAAGGAGGAGTATGGCATAAACATATGCAGTAATTATTTCAAAATATAACAATAAAAGATTTATCAAGTAACCCTTTGATTAACTTCACCCTTTGTGGTGAAAACTTAATGAGAAAAGTAAGGAAACTCTAAATCCATAATCTCTAATCAATTATGTTATGAGAAAAGATAAAAGATAATTATGATACTAGATATAGTTAAAATGCTGAGGTAATATTTCTCATATATACATTGACACATCTGAGTAAACATAAAGGGATTGGCAAATTGATGGTCCTTAAGTCTGTTTGAATGAGTCTTCTATTTTTGTTCTGTTCAAGTTATGTCATGTTTAAAAAAATCCGAGTCATATAAGTTAGAAATGTTTCATGAGTCCACTTGATCAAAGGTCATACTAGTTTTGTTAAGTTGTGTCAAGTCTAGCTCATTTAAGTCATCTACTATCTCATTTGTACCCAAGATAGAGAATAGTCAAAATTTGCCAATCCCACTACTGTTAACATTTATGCTAATGATATAAAATATAAAGTTGATGCCTAGAACAATGGCACAATAATCATGGAATAAAATAATCATGTAATTGGGACAAATATGAAACAAATTTGTATTAATTGTAGAAGAAACAATTAAGACATAAATAACCATCAATAAAACCTGGAATTTTGATATAAGATAAAATATTGAATACAATAAATTTTGTATAAAGGAATTGAGAATGGGAGATAAAATAGATAATGAATCAATAGGTAATGCAAATATGCTCATATAGTAATTAAAACAGAAAACCTTGTAACCTACAAAGTTAAGGATACTAAATGTAACAGATGATATAAAAGGATTCCTTCATTAAATAATTTGAAATGTATCAAACATCATAAAAAAGAGTAAAAGAATTTAAGTACACTTAACATAACATAAGAAAGTATAATAAGTATAACGGAACAACTAAAATATTCCTCATAAAGGCTTGATAAATAAGAAACTCATAGTATAAGGATATAACTAGATAAGAATAAACTATTAATCAAATACCATGCCATTATACAAAGTTAGACAATAGAAATATAAGAATAATGATAGATCCCAAAACAATAGGTGTATACCTATCTAACAAAACTACACTTTAGAAAAATAACTAAGACTAGTGAAAAGAAACAATTAGGTTGATGATAAACAATAGTACTAAAATAATAAACTTAAGACCAATCTTGAACACTAAGATTTGACATGTTCTAAACCACTAACTAAATATGGACAATACTTTGAGAAAATGAAAATTTTAGTGTATAACAAATCTTATACCAAAGATTACTTCCAAACAAAATTAAGAAATTTCTTCTTATTGGAAACTTAAGATTTCTTAGATGTAGAAACTAATTTAAAAACTTATTTAGAAAATAACTATTCATAAAACTTAATTAACAAACACTTGAATTCTAAATATTGAATATAGAAAACTTTACTAATAAATTTGGTCTAATTGATTTTGATTACCTTCAGCTTACTAAAATTAGAGAAAATACCATAGAAATAAATAATCAGTTAATACAATCAATTTGCGAAGCAAGAGAAGAGGAAGAGAAGGCAAATGGGGATACAGCAAGAAACTTGGAACCAATGTTGGTATCGAATAAGAGAATTTGGGAAGTAAAGAAAAATATGAGTTTATAAAAGACTAACATAAGAGTAATAAGTAAAGAGTTAATTTTGGAGCTTGAGTAGAAGATAGCCTAGAAAGTAAGGATAGAAATTACTTTTAGCATTAATAATGAGGACAAGGAAGAGATATTCTCTACGGATCTGGAGACCATAATAATAACTTAAGATGTCATAATTTTGAGGATGAAACTTTTTTGAGAGGGTGAAATGCGAGACTCGTATTAGCGTTACTAAGTTTGATAGCCAATTAAGAGCGTTTGGAAAAGTAATCTAATTAAGTTGGAAGCTTACGAAGAGTTTCATGAGATTAGTCGAGGAGTTGTCGTAGGCTTGGAATTTAAAAATATAATAAAATATTCAAAATATATTCAAAATCATATAAATTTACTAAATTATATTATTGGATACGTGTGATGTAAGTTTTGAAAATTAACGAATACTTGGAGATAAATTATAGGAGTAATATAATTAATATTATACATAAAACAATATATAAAAGATATGTATACACATTAAGTATAATTATTATATAAATATATATATCCGTAATTATTGAAAATACCCGAAATTAAGTAAAATTCATTAAATAAATTACTAAAAAAGGGAAAAATGGTTACAAAGTTAGTAGACAACCAACAAACTTCATTGTAGGCATGGCAATAATCTGATGTACATTAGAAGGATGGACTTTAACTATTAGACACCTCAATATTCATTCTTCCATATGTCTAGTAGAAAAAAAATCAAAGATAAATCAAAGAAGGCTATAAAGAAAATGATACTATCATTCTGGAAGAAGCTTGATCAATTGTAAGGTCAGAAAAATTTTTAGAGTGAGGAAATAGAGAGAGAGGATGAGGAAACAAAATTAAGGAAAAATATTGCGCAAAATAGGGGATTTAGGGGTTTTTGAGGAAAACAATCAGCAGGAAGTGCAATTAGGTAGTTTCTCGAAGGTAGGGTCGATGGTGGTTTTTGTCGACGAGTACCCTTCCCCAATTGGTGGTTGGAGCATCGCATTTTCAATGAGTGCTCAATTTCTTCGATTTTATCAAAATTTTGGGAAAAACAATAAACAAATTCCAAAACTTTTGAAATTTGGTTTCCTTACATATTTTTGCATGAGGACTTCAAATATTTAATTAAATTTTCAAAATTTTGAGTATAGATATAGGGTCCTTAAGAAAAACATCTTGTACAACAATTTTTTATCTTGTTTTTGAAAAACAAATCCATGTTGTTTCAACTTGAAATTTTATGGACATACTCCTATGTTATATTTTGATATTGAGTGGTCAGATTTCAAAAATTAAGTTGTTGGACTTTTGAGAAATTTTCATTTTTATGTAAATAGTACGCTAGATAAGGCATTTTGTTAAAAGAGATTAATAAAATTTTCTAAAGCTATGGTATAGCCTAAATTTCCTCACAAACAGTAGCTAAAAGTGGTTTAATATGAATTTAGAAAGTATAATTTATTAGTAAACGTGGGTATTTGGTTAATGCTATAGCTTAGTAACTAGCACAAGCTCCTTTAGGATTGGACCTGAGTTCTACCATAATACCATGCTTATATGATTGGTACATTTTTCAATTTATTCCTCAAAAAGCATAAGTATAGGCATGTGATGACCTTAATGGAGATTTTACTGAAGAGAAACAAAGCAAGCACTTCAATGACTTTTTATGATAATGCATTAGTATCTTTGCAATTAGGTTTTCCTATATGTCAAATCTTTACTCCTAAATTGTAACACATCAATTTCCGCAGTGATTTAGTATAAGACATTGGATAATGAATCATAAAATTTGATAAAGCTCCCATTATGTTATTAGTTTTTAATGTCTGCCCTTAGGGCTCCATGATTGTGAGACCTAGGTCTTCTAGTAAGTCTTTTGGACATGAAGTGGTGGTGTATTTTTATTTAATGAGACATTTAGAAAGTATGGTTTGGAAAGTGAGAAAATAAAGTGGTCATAAGTAGCATAAGTCATGAAGAGCTATCACGTAATGTGACTATAGTTGCTTGGGAATTAGTAGATTTAGAGCTTTCGGAAAATATTCTTTGAATTAAATTTCTTTTTAATATAAGGTTGTAAAAGTTAAAAGAAGAGCCTTGATGAAGGTTATTTTGCAAAATAAAGTGAATAAAATAATTAATTTAACAAAAACATAATTTTTATTAATAAGATTTTTTTTTTATTGTAAACTTAAAATATGAGCTTCGTAACGTAACGTAACAAGACTTTAAAGATAAGTTATTAGACTTAGAAAAATAATAATTTGGAGTAAAATAAATGTAAGAAAATCATATAATCAGTAGATGTACATACATGTGCATGGAATATGAGTTAATATTACATGGTATACATAAACATTCATATGTGCATAAATTGTTAACTTAATTGTATTAAGATACATAAAATATGGTGAAGGACACATAGAAATTAATTTTTGAAGGGCTTGGGGCATGGCCACAAACTAGAATTAGTTTGAGTTTTGTGTTACACAAAGATCAACCTGCAAACAATGGGACAATGTGGCAATTTAAGGGGAAAACATGCATATTCCACCAAAAGAAATTCCCAAGCTATTTCTACCAGCATTAATTTAGTCCATTCATCTAAGAGAGAGAGAATGTTCTAGAAAAATTAAGGAAACCCCATTAAAGCTCAAGGTAAGGGTTAGAAAAAGTATTGCAAAAATATGTGTAGAATTGGGGTTTTGGAGTATGCATGAATTAAGTGAATTTGAGAGTGAACCACTATCACTACCACTACCAAAAGGAAGAGGAAGAGCCTAGTCTGACCAACAACCACCCTTCCTTATGATGGCGGTTGGAAACTTGAGCGATGATGAATATCCAATTTTCCCTAACTTTTCAAGAAAATTCTAAAAATAGTAAATGAAGTCCAAAAATTATGATTTTTAGTTTTCCTATGTAATTTTTTATTTAGAATCTAAAAGTGAAACCAAAATTTTAAAATTCAAAGCAGAAATATGGGTTCCTTAAGAAATCATGTCTAAAAACAAATTTTCTATCACTTTTTCAATAGGCTAAATGATGTTGTTTTAATCTCAAAATTTTTGTATAAATACTTCAATGCTATGTAAAAAGTTTTGGAAAACCAAGAAGTCAGATTTTGAGTAATTTTGATTTAACATGAACTATAAGCTAGAAACGTATAAAAGTAATGTTTCCTTAAGTAATTTGACCTATATATGTTATAACCTAGCTCTAATTGACTCTTGGAGTAATGAAATAATCTAGTTAAGTAAGGAAAAATTGAAGTTTGTGGTGAAGTGAAGTGATTTAACGATTTATGTAATAGTACAACGAACAGGTCAGAACTCAAGTCAAAATCTCAATTAGTTGTGAATGTACAGTAATTTAATACCCAAATGCTAGATCAAAAGTTGAGTTAGAGAGTTGGCTATTCTCATATATGTATTCTCAAAATGATTCCCTATATTTATATGTATGTTAAGATATAAGGTAATTAAGGACATGTACTAATAATACTATTATGAAATGGTTATTAAATGAGCCTTTTGTTGAAGTCTTTTAATTGGAATTCAAAATGTACTAGTGAGACAAGTAGCTTTAGTAATACTTATATAGTAGATAAGTAGGTTAGAGGATATGTTATAAGGTATGTCAGGAGAACTTTACATATTGATGAGAAGTCAAAAACTAGTTTAGAGGGTATCCTAGACAAAAGTTATCTTAAAAGAATAACTTCAAGACCTAAATCCTAAGTGTAAGCAAGCTATTAATTTCATTTACACTCGATGTACAGTTGACTTACATGTCATACACATCTTGACTAGGTGAAGAGTGTAAGGAGGAGCTTTGAGAACAAGAGTAAGAGTTTGGAGTTTGCTAAGTGGCCCTACTAAGTGGAATGTGCTAAGAGTAGATTAGATATACTCACATGACATTCTAACTAATTTAACTTATGGATCTAATTGATCTTATGTATAAGTATGATGTGTTGATTGATGATTTATGTGACAAATCCTAATCTCTTTGATATATGTATTGTTTATTGGATTATGCTTAATTATTGAAATTAACATCTACTGCTGGGCTATTAAAAGGTTATGTTTGTGTTTAAGACTTCTATTAATCAGATAATGAGGCTAGATACTAACCCAACTCTTAAGGTATTCACTTAAGTAAACCTGATACTAAGGTCCTAGAGATGAAAATAAAACAATGTAAGGCTTGGCTAAAAAGTAACTGAGTAAGCTTGCTTGCATTGCTTGATATGTAATTGATGCATTATCGCATGGTATGAAAAGGACATATGGGTTAAGTTTTCTAATCAAAGATTTTACTAGATTATGTTTCATTTGAAAAGCTTGGTTTTGTTAAGCAAACACTTTGGTTTTTAAAAGCTAGGTTTATCGAGCAAATAACCTGATTTATAAAAGTTGGTTTTTGAGCATATAAGAATTGCATTATTTTTTGTTGAGCTAAATTCTTGTTGGGTTCATGGGTAACTTACCCTAGATGCCTAAGAATGTTGACTAACCAAACAAGCTAAGGCTGAGGCTAGGCTATGATATCGATATTGATACATGTTCTATGCATAAGCATGATATACATTTGATGCATTTGCTTGCTTGACTAGGTTATAAAGCATGATAACTAAAGCGATAATTTGCTTGTGTGTTTGAGATAAGATACTACTTGTATTATTATTTGTTTATCTACTCTCACTTAGGTTATAATAAATTGAGAGAATAAGTTATCTTATCCTTAGGTTGTGAAAGAAGTTTAGATTGGACACCACACTATCGAAGCGAGAAGACTTTAGAATGCTAAGTGTAGTTAGTTTCTCTTGAAAGGGAATGAACAATTGTAGGACTTGACTTAAGTTCTTATAAGTGACACTTGTAGAAGAATCAACATGTTACCCTATAGGGTTTAATACAAAGTTTGTAAATGTAATGTGTAGATTTTGTGATGATATCATGTATAATATAGGAGTTATATAGTTGTACTCCGAGTATGGCTCACTTCTATAAAAACTTCTATCATGGTATTGTTATGTGAATAAAAAAGATTTGAAATTAGGGATTATATAAAGTTGAATGATAGGTTGATTATAGGTTTTGTTTTATCCCTAATTCAAGGATCATGTAATGAACTGTCTTAAGACACCAAAAATTGAGAAAAAGTTTTAAACAGACGCCTAGAAAATAGGGCGTTATAGTGATAAACCTAACCTTATTAATATAATTACATTGCACACTTAAATATGTTTGCTTGGATCCCATGAGTATACCTTTATGTTAGAAATATTTGTGCTACTTTGTGAGCTTTTGGTTACATAATTTGCACATTGTTGCATGTTTAGCTTTATTTTAGTTTTAGATCTTCACTATGATGGTAAATGAAAAAAAAAATTACTTAACTAAGTTTACTCACTTCAAATTGACACACAGTAAAGTAGGTTATAAAAATCTTGTGTACATTTCCTGACAATTTACGTTTGTATCATTAGCTCAAATTACCTACATATATATCAAAATTAAACCTAAAATAGCTAAGAACAAATGTGCATAAATTTTAATAAACCTTACCTCTTGTACGGTCATGTCTATCCATGATGTTTAAAATGTTTAGTGCTTCATGTTTGTCTCTTTGTTGACATTACATAGGTGAAATAATCTATAGGCTGCACTAAGAAACATGCATATCACACATTGTAGCTAGATCTAGTCTATTCCATTGCTTATCTAGTCAGCATTGGTTCGATGTTATCAAAATATAAGAAACAATATATAATAATTACATGGACAACATATACTTTTGCTATGAAATCCCTTAACCTGGCCATGTTCATAACATGTCCTTAACATACCCAAGTATCTCTCCACAAGGTTCATCCACTTTTGTTCTACAAAATTGTGCACATGAGTTTCTCTTGGAATATGCATATAATGTGTAAAAGTGCACTTTATTTCCTACTCTAAAATTGCACTCTCTCGTATTTAGTTCAGAATTATTAGTTCAAATCATTGAAAAAATCAAATGCCTATAAAATGCATGGTCCAACTAAAATATTCAAAAGAATAAAAGTTGGGATTCATTTAAATTAATTTGTGCAAATGTTTACTGCAAGGAGTTAGTGGCATTCGGATGGAAAGACTGTCTTTGCCATATGCCCTTGAACAACATGATAGGATGGATATAAAGTCATTGTCAAAACAAAACTCTCTAATCCTATCAACCTTTTTAATATTTATTAGTCTAGTGTTTATAATAACATATATATGGCTATATATGGGCACCTATGCATTAGGAGAATAAAATACCAATCAGGATAAATACTGACTAGTTTTTTGTAATTTTTAAACTTCATAGGGTCAATAATATATTCTTTCTATTTATAGTCATCGCATTAAATGGTTAAATAGAGATCATGGGCTTGTTGTGTCTCAAGAGGGGATAGAGCATTTACTAAAATTGAGTAATACAATAACCAAGATAATGGAAGCTATTTTATAATACACAGATATGTAAAGTATCCATAGATGAATAGTGGCAAACATGGATAAGACAAATGTAGGCAACTAAAACACAAGAACGTAAATGCCAAAGGGTGAAAACATAGATATAAATAAAATTTACCCTAAATTCTACTTTTGTCGAATTCTCAATTAGTGTAGGTACTATGTTTTTTCAACTTCAACTTAGCTTATATCTTGGCTGTCTTACCTCTTAACATAGCTTTTATACAATTTATGAACTTTTATGCTCTTCTTATTTATGGACTGATTTAGTCAGCTACCTTTAACGCAATGTCTAAGTCTAGTAATTTAAATCTATTTCCACAAAATCCCCATTTTATATTAGAGGATCTCAAAGAAGATGCACATTAGGATAATAAAGAAAAATGGACTCTATGAATCTGGATTCTTTATGTAGATTAATCACTTCTCTTATTCATTGGATTTCTATAAATTAGGAGTCAAAAGTTCACATGTTTTCATAACTATTGCTAGATATATCTAATTCATTTTATGAGGAGTCAACCATATGAGAACTAGGGCTAGTGTAATCCTACTTCCAGGATTATGATCCTAAAATTCAATCGCTATGTAATCCTACTCGTTTGTGCCATTCAATCAAATTTTATATCTGTTACTAACATTCAATCCTTGCCAAAGTCATGATTAAGGTTCGTTCATCGTTATCCTTATTTACGCATATAAAATTGTATTTTTTATTTTTATATATTTATGGGAGAATTTTAACCTTTTCTTAACTAATTTTTTCTTTTCATATTTATAAAATATTGAAAAATTGATTAATATAAAATATCAATTATGAGAAAATGTAGTAAAGATACTTAACGGTGCTGACTTAATTTCTCAAAAAAGAAAAAGGGAAAAAAAAAGAAAAATGAAAACGAAAAAAAATTCTAAATTTGACTTTAATGGATGCCAAAGACTTAAATATCTATAACATATCAAAAGTCAATGATTTAAAAAAAATCTAAAGTGACGAATGCCATTTGATGTGGTGCCTTGTCATTTATAAAAAGGTTGGTAATTTCACTTTAAAAAAGGAAACTTTAATCCTGTTTGTTTATATTAGCACTTAAGTTTCATATGGACATTTATTTTTTATAAAAAAATACAAAATATAAAGTTATATCTATCCTTAAAAACTATAACTAAGCTCAAAAGTAGCAAGATTGCAAAATATAATAAATTTGCACAAAATTCGTAATTTCATTCAAAAGCTCGTAAAATCACATAAGTTTTGTAAAAATACTATAATTTGTAATAGCACTACAGGAAAAATGCTTTTAAATAATGGAAATCATCTAGTAAATTCGTAACTAAGCTAAATTTTTCTTTTTGTACCTAGATATTTTTCCTTGAAATGGCTTATAATTGCTAATTTTGTAGTAGTTCGTAAATCTATATAAATTTCCACTGCCTCCTTTAAAATTCGTAATTTTAATCAAAACGGCAATAAACTTATAACAACAATATTAATTTCTAGTCTCTCTTCAATTTGCAATTTCACCATATACTTTTAAAATTCAATAGACTTGCGATAATTCTTATGCTTACAAAAGGAACACTTTTTCATAAAAATACTTTAAACAGCATAAATTTGTATATGCCTGCAAATTCACATTGAGGCTTGAACTTTGTAACTTTCTTATCATTAGTGTAAGTCAAAGTTCAAAAATTCCTTATAGTTCTTAAGATATGTGTATAAAGAAAACATAGCTAGAATGATTATAACGTTGTTGTTGTTGCAAACATTAATACTAATTTTATTTGTAACGTCATTACAAAATTATAAATATGCTTAAATTTGAAAATTCACTTACAACTCATCTACTATGAGGAAATAGAGAGGAAATAAAATAGTTTTTCCTATAAAAGCATCTATTGTCTGTTTACTTGATTCTTAATTGAACAACTATTCTAGAAGGTTTTGTAGTTTCTTCTCTATAAAGAATCATTTTCATCTTTTATCAAGTGGTATTAGTTATTCCTTTTGGAAAGAGAACATGTTTTCTAAGTATAAGAAAATTTTCTCTCTTATCAAAATTACATTACCACTACATCATTACCATGAGCATAAACTCTACATGGTCAACACCATCACTTTATTGTCACCCTCATCATTACCACTACTTATAGTACCACCACATATCATTGTAAATGCCATTTATACACCACCACCACCGTGATGATATCGACCTAAACATCTATACCATCATCAACACCTCTAAACCATTAGCACCACAATCATTACTAGTACTAACATGCCATCACTTTCATTATAAACCTAACCATCACTACTACCAACACTTAACACAATTGTTATCCTTAAAATACAACTACCACTCCTTCCTTGCCTTTCAGTATTATTATTAGCATCATCATTGTTGTTATTGCAGCTATAGTTCCATTAGTACAACAAAATTGCCATAATCGTCATATCATCGTCAATAACCACCAATGTATTACCCTACAATATCATCTTATGACAACTATGCTAATATTGCTACCACAACTACTCCTACATCACTACAACCCCATATCTTCATTACATTGTCATCATCGTTGTAGCATTACCTTTACTACCACTAACATCACTATTATTATCACTATTGTAATCTCACAATCATCACCACCACAATGTTACTACCACTATTCCCATCTTATGTTATTGCCCTCCCTTCTATAATCACCACTATCACTTAGTAAAACTAATAACATTGCATTAATACTGCTATAGTGTTACCAAAGGTAGTCATTGCAGGTGGTGGTAGCAATAGGTGAAGGTAGATATAATAGTAGTGGTACAATGATGATAATGCAATCGATGATTGTAGTAACGATGTAGTGAGCATGGTTGTAGTAGCATCCATTTTTATGGTAAGGGTGCTCATGATGGTGGTGTAGTGATGGTAGAGTATGAAGAAGTGTGGTGATGCGATAATGATGGTATAATTTGGTGGTAAATGTGGTATTTTCACTAACCATAAATCTACTAATATTTTCATTATATTTCTCACTTAGTAGTGTATTATAATGATATGATGTAAGCAAGGGACTAGTTATTCGATGCAACAAAAATTGTTAGGAAGTAAGAAAAGTATAAATATTAGCTATTTGTAATAATATTTTTTCTTAAGGAATAGTTTCTACATTTTTGTATCTTTTCTATTCTTGAAAAATAACCAGGTTCTTGAATTTCGTCAACTTAGATAATAGATCATAACGGATAAAAATTTGTGAAAAATATTTGTGGTCCACAAATTCGTTAATTGTTGGTACAACTACTATAGTTCTTTGTCAATCCCATTGATTGTTTGACTAAAGCATAAATTGACTAAAAGAAGAAAGTCCATTTATAGAAAACTTGCGTGTACTTTCACCATTTTTCATTATAGATTCATAAGTTTTGTTGTGAATTTGGATCCTATCAATTTTTCTTTTAACAATTTCTCTCAATTTATTAATGAATAGCTAAGATTGTTTAGATTTTTAGAATATCTTATAATGTATAGTGTTATTTATTTATCCTAATATTAACTGCTCATTATATGTAATAGTATATTAAGAGAGTGAGATTGATTGGGAAAAATTGAAAAAAAATAAATTGAGAAGATCCATTTTCATTCTAATTTTTTGTGCTTTGCATACTTCTATTTAGATAAATGTTGAAAATACACAAGTCAAATCTATACAAGGGAAAAAAAAAAAGGCTTGAAAGCAATAAAGTTAGGGGAAATAAAAGAGAAAGTATTTCATCATCTTTTTCTTCTCTCTCTTTTCATTTTTTTTTTATATTTTTAATGGATCCTTTAAAGAGGTAAAGTTACAAAATCAATTACTAAAATTGCTTAATTTTTTTAAGATATATTGTGATATCATAATGACATTATTTTATTTTTTTAATCTCAAGTATTAATTATGTATAGTAATATTTTAAGAGGATAATTTTTTAAAAATTTTATAAATTCATAATTTTAAAGTTTCCGCGTCCATCTAAAGTATGTTACACTTCCATCTAAAATATATTCTAAGTGCCTATTTTTACTGTTCACGTGGCATATTCTAGATGAGGAAGACATCAACAAAACAGATTAAAAAATTCAAAATAAGGATATGTAAGATGTAGAAAGATACGGTACAGGCAAATCTTCTAAAATCAACATAAAATCAAAAGCTGGCTTATTCCTGACCTTTTCTTTTTCGCTTGAGCCTTTTTGTTTTTTTCCCCCTTGGTATCTGTATCATGTGTTTCTATTTTGGCCTCAAGAAAATGGGAATCCTCCAAAGGTCGCGTATCCGATAAATGTGGTACTGCATGCATAGCAATTTCACAGTCCGTGTCAGAAATTCTTCTGTAAAAACCAATAAATACAAAAGGACAAATACAGCCGCAATGGTTTCACATGAAACTGTTTTTTTTTTTTTTCAATTTATTTATTTTTTGGGTAAGATTCACACAGAAACATTTGAAAGTATAACATTAACATAGCATGTGTTTGACACGAAGGGTGTTAAACTAGGACTTCAAGCTTTTAATGAAGTCGTATGTTGTATGGACTAAGATTCAAGAATGCTAAAAGTACAGGATAAAATATTGAAATTGTCCTTTATTCTTAAAATTTGTGTTTATCATGTGGAGACCACTGGAGATATGTGGAGTCGAATAGGCTTAGACTTTAACTATTACTTTTCGATACCTGTAAAAAGATCCTATGTAAACAAGGTTGAAGGCCTTCTAATACTCAAGTCAACAAAAAAAACCAAGAAAGGAAGATGTGCGAGCTCATGGTCTCGCGAAAGAGTTGAGGTATGACATGCGAGTTCGTTGTTTGCTTGAGTGCCATTCGATGCTTCTTGTGATGGGCTTCACTCATCAGATCTTAGTTCGGTCAAGAATCGAGTATCAACAATTTATCCCCCTACTCTCATCAGCACTTGTAAGACAAAGAAAGTAATCCATATGATGTGAGCAAACCAAGACTAGTCCCCTGAACAAGGGGCGGTTCTATTGCTTAGGCCATGGTGGATTATTTTCCCATACATTAGGTTATTGCTTCATTGACATGATGGTTATACTACTCGATGTGTCATGATGGTTATCATTTGAAAGTGTCGTATACATTAATGGTTTGTGGAGGACAGTTACACGCGTGGGATAACTTGTTGTTAGGCCACATCTTAGATCCACATGCAAGGATCAATCGAGGCCCTTAGCTAAAAGAGGGCAGGTACATAGATGGCCGAGATTTAGCACACATCTTATTGTAGGTTTGTGTTCTGAGAGTAGAGAAACCGTTCACCTTCCCTCTTTGTTTATCTATATAAAGGGAGGCTTGGGTGTTCATTTCTCACTTTATTTTGCTTACTTAGGGGAAACTCTACCAAAACTTTGACTCGCGAGCTAATTGTCCTTTTCTCATTTATGTTAACCACTCGTGATGGCTAGTCAAAGCACAACCGATAATTAAGGTGGGTCCTCCCATCCTTCCATTTTGAGGGAGGTAAATGAGGCTTATGAGAGCTATTCCCAAATAGGAGGTAGTAGCCCTACTCCCTTTGAAACAACAGTGGCGACAGCGATTGTGAGAGAAGAAGACGACTAGGTAATGCTTTCTTAGGAAAAGAGGACTGAATGCGCACGAGGACGTCCCAGCAACACATACCTACTGGATGGCAAAGAGGGAAAAATTAGCTAGTTGTTGCAGATGATGTACACAATTGAGCATGCTTGTGCTTGTGTTTTGTATGTAGCGAGTGAGAAAAAACTCACATTAGTTTGCTGAGTAGTAGGAGTGGTGTTCAAATGGTGAGTGTAAGAGCCCCAGGTTAGGTAACAAACATATGACATAGGGGATGCCGATTGTTTTACATTTACACAAAGCCATTTGAGCTTGGTCTATGGCTTCCTTTTTCAAAATTCTTGCTTGAGTTCTTCCAATATTACAAGGTTGCATTAGGTAACCTGAATGCAAATGCATGGATTCGATTACTTGCTTTCGAAGCGCTATGTAACTTTTCAAGCGTTTCTTCCTTGTAAGGAGGTTGGCTAATGGGTAAATTTATGTTGCTACTTGAGGCATGAGGTTTAATATTATTAATAAGCCTCCAAATAAGGTGAAGGGGTGGAAGGAGTTATTTTATTATATTTGTGCTCTCGAGCCTCTTGATTTTCTGACGAAGTGGAGATGGCCCATTAGGGGTAAGAAGTTGAAGGCCTTAAGGGATGAAGACTTAATGGCTAGCATCGAGCTCTTAGTTGTTGATATGTGAGAAGTATAAGAGCAAAGTGTCGTTGTTTGCAAGGGAGATAGGTACTAGTTATGGTCAACCGAGGAGGGGTAGTTGATTGTCTACCGTACCATGTCACTTTAATGTTGGAGTGGAGGACATTGAGCTGCTTATCCTTAGCTATTAAGTTCTTTATCTTCCTTCTAATCTGTTTTTCTAAGGAGTTCACTTGTTCTTTTGTAGCTTCTAAGTTGGCATCGAAGAAGCTAAGGGCAAAGCTATTGGTCGTATAGAACAGGTAGTTCAAGAGTGCTTCTAAACTTGAGAAAAGAAGGTAGCTTGAGTGGGAAAGGGAGGGAGAGGGCTCATTTCACCCTTCAAAAAGGTCTAGGAAGAAGAGTAGAAGGCAGTAAACCCTTCTTCAAGTTGTTTAGTAAGGGGGTGGTGATGTGCCAATAAAAGTGTCGCTAGGGGCTTTAGTGGTGGGCCTGGGAGCACTTAGTAGGGGTACAATTTTAGAAGTTCTTGTTGGGGTTTCTGTAACTAAGTCAAGCCTTATGGTGGCAGGTACTCGAGTGGATGTGGATTAAGCAAGCTCGAAGTGAACCCTTGAAGATGCCATTATGGTTACTATTAAGGTTCCCAACGATGAGTATGATGAACCTTTGGTTTATTAAGGTAGGTGAGCAGCTCTTGTACTGCCCACAAATCAGCTTACTCAAAGGTTTGAGCAGCTATAAGTGTGGTTTGGGCAGCTTGTCATAGGTTAAAAAAAATTAGAGGCTTCAGTAGTAATGCTAAGCAGGTACAATGAGGTAAGCTGCTTGTGTACTTCCATTGAATCGCTTACTTTTGGCTTGACTACTGGCTGTGTATTATCTCTATAGCTATATGACTTGCTAAACTTCATTCTGGCTTACAACTGCTTAGTTCTTCTATTGGAGGGAAATGAGGCTAAGGTAGAGCTGGAGAAGCTCTAGAAGGTGCTGGAGGAGGAGAAGGTGTATGGCAACTTAATTGCTGTGTTTAATGACCTAGAGTGTTAGCATAAGGAGCTCCTTGATTATGTGGATTGGCTAAAGGATGGGCTAAGGAACACTGAAGAATCTAACAAAGTCATAGAGAGTAGACTAACTATCAAGTTAAAGGCTAAAGAGGAGGAAGTCGAGAAGGTGAGAGCTGCATTCAGTAGGAAGGAGGTCGAGCTCTTAAAAGGTAAGGGATTGTTGATTGAGGTCAAACGTAATATCTTCATTGAGACCATGGAAGATGCCTTGATCGAGAAGGCAGTCACCAAGGTTAGGCACATAATGGCAAAGGAGGTGATGAGACAAGTTCAGCAGATAATGCCTAATGCGAACTTATCCTTCTTGCATTTGCTTGATGACCCTAAGGCTACTGCTAGAAGTAGGCTAGGTGATGAGTTACCTAGTGACTCGTCAGGAACTTCTAGTAGTAGCTCGAATGCTAGCCTTAAGGTTGGAGAAGGTGTTGGTAAGGTCAAGTAGGAGTTGAAGCATTAGTAGCAGCAACAACAACAATAGCAAGTTGAGGATGCTTAAGAGCACCCTCGACTTTTTTATCATTTCATCGTAGTCAATGTAGGCAACCTGTGCTCCTTTCTAGACTTGTATATATTTTCTTCAGTTGGGGGTCATGATGTTGACCTCCCTTTGTGTACTTGCTCAAATGAATGAATGAAAGATGTTCTGTTAATTGTCCTTGATCTCGTGCTTTCCTTATTTATACCATCTACATACTTGAACTCCATTTGTTTTTCATTTAAGTCTTTTCTGTTGGGGATGATGTTTGTCGAGTAGATTTATATGTCACGTTGCCTTGTAAGATTAGTTGAACTTTGTATCCTCGAGTAGGTGGTCCATATTGGCTAATTAATAGCTTCGTATGGGATTGCTCATTTTCCTATTTGTTGTCACCTCATACTTATTTTTTATTTTTGTCTAAGTGTTTTTATCTTGCTATGATACTTACTTGTAGGCCGACGCACCTTGTCTCTTAAGTAGATTAGCATTCTTAGGCTCTCATAAGGGCTTAGCATCGAGCAACGTTAAGCTTGCGAGATTATATCTTGTGATAATGTCATAAGATCTCCTTAATAAAGGAATTTCATCAAGGTGAAGCTTTTACTAACATATGCTACCCATTCCGCAAAGTTCATTTTGGGTATCGTACACTTGTGGCAATAGAACACCTCGGGCGGGTACCTTTTAGAAGATATTTTATGATTGTACGGCCTATCATTAGTTCCATAGGTATCACTTTGGCTCTTGACGCTTTGATGCTATGAAATGATCAATACGTGTACAATTGGGAACATCTCATGGCTTTTATATAAAGGGCACATAGGTCCTTACCTTACCACACCAATAACCCAAACAACTTTAGTGAGATATACTTGAGAGTAGACATGAGTGCATCCAAGGTAATCATGTTGAGGGATAGGGTGCTTGAGTTAAGGAGATGATTGCCTTCAACCTTTTCCATCGAGTTGTGACCATAAGGTATGGACAGCTGCTCAACAATGGTTATTGGATCTCAAGTTGTGACTGGGAGGTGTATGTAGCTTCTAGGTCCTCCCCCTTTTTTGTCCTAATGATGTTAGGTAGAAGAGGGGGGCTTGGGTATAGCCCATTGCTTATCCATTGCAACTTCACCGTAGGGTCACTTGTTTGCATGGAGTGCTGGGCAGTCTTTTATGTACACTATTTTAGATGAACCCAAGTAGAGAGGGGTGGCTACGACGACTACAGTGGTAAAGGGGGTCTTTTCTCCACTTTAACATAAGAACTGAGGCATTCGTAGGAATCCTCTACTTCGTGAGTCCTCCAGTTTACTTTAGGTGAAGCATCGACCTTCCTTTGTCGCCAGCAGGGCTTATACAACTTGACACTTTAGGTGAAGTAGCTAGATCAGTTGTCCCTACTATTGCTATTGTAAAAGAGAGGCTTGGAAAGTAGAGTGGGGACCTTCACTTGGAGGTTGAGCGTTACTAGGAGCTCTACAACTCAGTGTTTAGCCTTGCAGGACTTCGGGGGTGTAGTCACAATGCAAGAGTTGGCTAAGTCAAAGTTAAGATGAGTTTCTCTTAAGGAAGAGTTTCTAGAGCAAGGAGTTAAGTTGGAGTTGAGGATGGTCATTTAAGCGAAGTGAGTAGTCATAGTATAGGAGGCAGTTGTATACTTTTGTATCATTTAGTTTTCTTCTTTGGTGTAATTGAGTTCGGTATGCCAATTTACTAAACTTTGTACTTTGTTTGATTAGTGAAATAAAATCTTCCTGTTAATTGATTTACTTTCCTTCGGCTCTTGCTATCTAATTTGACTTTGAGTTACGTTTAACAACTGCTACAATAGTATTTTTTCTCAAATGAACGTTTGAGGATGAGAGATCAACTTACATTTGAGGGTATAAAGAGGATCAATGCCCAGGTGGAGTGCCTACATCATTAGTATAGGAACTAACTTAAAAAAAACTTAAGGATGGGGATTGACCTAAGGTCAGGAGCTTAATGTAAATCGATGCCTAATGGAGGTGCTCACATTGTCAGTGTAAAGATTGATTTAAGTTAAGCTTAGGGATAAAAATCAACCCAAGGTTAAGGGCTTAATGTAGATTAACACTCGGTAGAGGCACTTGCATCGTTAATGCAAGGACTAACTTGGGTAACACTTAGGGATGAAAATCGACCTAAGGTTAGGGACTCAATGCAGATCGACGCTTGGTGGAGGTGTTCGTGTTGTTAGTGTAAGGACTAAGGCAACACTTGGGGATGAAAATTGACCTAAGGTTAGAGGCTTAATGTAGATCAACGCTCGATGGAGGTGCCTGTATTATCAGTGTAAGGAATGACTTAAGTAAAGCTTGGGCATGAAAATCGACCTAAGGTTTCAGGCTTAATGTAGATTGATGCCTAAAATAAGTGTTCGCGTTGTTAGTGTAAAGATTGACTTGGGCTAAGCTTAGGGATGAAAATCAACCAAAGGCTACGAGCTGGATAGAAGGAGAGAAGCAAATGCCAGGAGCTTCATTAATTCATTGCATTCAGTCATGATTATGAATGCTTTTGATTCTCATTATTACACTTAAGGAAAGTAAGGTCTTAGATTCTAGGTGCTTCGTGCCTTAGGGATGAGTCATCTTTCTAGCATCTCGAGCTTATATGCACCCTTTCCCACATCATCGATCACTTGTACAGGGTCTTCCCAATTGGGAGTAAGCTTGCCTCGTACTTCTTCGGAGCTAGTAGCCTATAACTTTTTATATACTAAGTCTCTTAGGTGGAAAACCCTGTATCAGATGTTGTAGTTGTAATATCAAGCAACTCACTACTGATAGGTTGTTGTGTGCTTGCATAGCATTGTGAACTTCATCAATGGTATCGAGGCTTGCTTATAGGGTTATGTGATTAGTGCTCACATTAAAGTGATGTATCCTTTTGGTGGGTAACATCAACTCAATAGGGAGGACAACTTTTGCCCCGAATGTGAGGCGAAATGGGGTCTCTCCTGTCAAGGTCTTGTACATCGTAAAATAACCCCAAAGTATGTTAGGAAGTTCGTTCGCCCATCTACCTCCTGCTTGTTCCACCTTCTCCTTCTTCAGATTGTTGAGGATTATCTTATTAATAACCTTAACTTAGCCATTGGTTTGAAGATGGGCTACTGAGGTATAATGTAACCTAATGTTTTGCTTATTATAGAAATCCTAAAACGTTTGCTATTGAATTACCTCCCATTATTAGTGATCACCTATATGGTGCTCTGAAGTAGGACAGTATGTGGGTGAGCATAAATCCTTTGGCAGCTTAAGCTGTGATGGTCACAACTATCAACACCTTTGCCCGCTCAGCGAAGTAATCTACTGCAACTAGGATGAACTATCGGCTCATCAAGGCTTTCAAGAAGGGGCCAAGGATGTCTTGCCCCCATTGTACAAATCGTTATGGGTTGGTTAGGGGATGTAACTTCGAACTAGGGGTGTGAGTGATTGGCGTATGCTTTTGGTAGGAGTGACACCTTTGGACCATGTTTTTGGTGTCCTCTTTCATCGTGAGCCAATAGCAACCTAGCCTAAGTGCTTGAAGGTATAGTGCTTGCAATTAGATATGATTGCAGTAACTTCTTGCATGAAGCTCTTTAAGGATCCAAGCGCCTTCTTTTGTATGAAGGCATTTGAGAAGTAGAGTACTGTATCCTCATCTATAGAGTACATCATCAATCAGTATATAGTTGGTTCCTAAATAGGCTAGCTTCTTCGCCTCAGCTCGTTCTTCAAGTAATGCCCTAGTCTTGAGGTACAGCACAATAGAGTCTATCTAGGAGGGCTTTGGAGCTACTTCTATTGTTTCGACTATCTATTATTGTTGTACCTCGATATTTCTTTCAAGGAGGTACTATATGAAGAGTGGCTTATCGTAATCATGTGATATACGAATGGTGAATGAAGCTATCTTGGATAGTCTATCTACCTCTGCATTTTTTGCTTGGGGGATTTTGTTGACTTCCCAAGAATTGAATTTTATGAGAAGGCCTTATACTAAATGTGAATACTTTGCCATTGTTTTGCCCTTGGTGTCGTACTCACCCTTGACCTACAGTATAACTAGGATGAAGTCTAAGTGTTAGTTGAGTTTTTCTACTCCAATATCTTAAGCAATCTTCAGGCCAGTAATAAGCACTCCGTATTCAGCTTCATTGTTGCTCATTAGAAAACTGAACTTTAGGGCATAGAGGATCTTTGTTCCATATAAGCTTTGTAATGTGATACCCGCCCCATTCCCCCCTTAGTGGAGGAGTCGTTGATGTAGAGTGTCCAAATGGGTATGGTAAGCTTGAGTTGAGGCTTATCTACTCTAGTGTATTTTGTTATGAAGTTTGTGAGCACCTGTATTTATTGCTTACCTTGGGTAGAATTGGACTTCGTGGGCATTAAGCTCAAGGAAGCAATTCATCATTTAACTTGAAGTGTTGGGCCTTTGCAGAGCAGTTCTAAGTCAGACATCCGTTAGTATGACAATTAAATGTGACTGGAAGTAAGGCTTGAGCTTGTAAGCAGCAATTGCTACCATGAGGGCGAACTTTTCTATTTTGGTGTATCTTAGCTCAGGCCCCTAGTGGATATGGTTGATGTAGTAGACTGGTCGATGATCATGACCGTCGGCTTAAAGGGTATTGAAGATAATGCTTTATTGCTAACAGTAAGGTACAAGTATAATTCTTCTCCTGGAATTGATTTAAAAAGTATGGGTAGGGTCGTTAGGAAGTTCTTTAGCTCTTGGAAGGCTTTCTAGTACGTTTGGTGTCCATTTAAGCTCAGTAGGATGCTTTAGCAAGTTGAAAAATTTAGCACATTTATCCGTGCTTTAAGAGACAAAATGATTGAGGGTGACTATCTTTCCTATTAGTCGCTGGGCCTCTTTGACCTTGGTTGAGGCTTACAAGTCTTAGATTTCTTTAATCTTATCAGGGTTAGCCTCTATCCTTCACTCTGTGACCCAAAAACCAAGAAACTTGCTCTATACAACTCTAAAGATGCACTTTTGAGGGTTGAGTTTCATTTAGAATTAACAAAGAGTTTGGAAGATTTCTCAAAGGTCATCGATGTGATCTTTTCTAGCCTTGCTCTTAGCAATCATATCATCAACATAGACCTCGTTGTTCCTACCCATTTCTAGCTTGAAGATGTAGGTCATCGACCTTTGGTATGTAGCTCCGACATTCCTTAGGTTGAAAGGCATCACTTTGTAGCAATAAGTTCTAAAGTCTATGATAAAGGATGTGTAGACTTCATCTTTAGGAGCCATTCGAATTTGGTTGCATTTGGAGTAGGCATCCATGAAATTGAGAAGTACATGACTGGATGTTAAATTGACAAGTTAGTTTATATGCGATAAGGGGAAGTAGTCCTTAGGGCATGCCTTGTTGAGATTGATGTAATCAACACATATGTACCATTTTCCATTTGCTTTCTTGACGAACACCATGTTGGCTAGCCAAGTGGAGTATTTCTCATGCCAAATGAAGCTTGTGTAGAGCAACTTCTGTACTTCCTCCTCCATTGCAGCTTGACGTTCAGGTGTGACATGTCATTTCTTTTGCTTGATAGGTCAGATGGTAGGATTGACATTAAGGTGGTGAGTAGCCTCGAGTATACAAATGATCCCTAGCATGTCTTTTGGGGTCGACACAAAGACATATGAGTTTTGCTTAAGGAACTTTATTCAAACTTATCTTTATTTGGTAGCTCAGCCCCTAGTTTGCTTATCATTTTAGGGGCATCAAAAATCTGGACGACAAAGGTCTTTTCTATAGGTTCACCCCATAGTGCCAAAGTGGGGGGTGTTGGTAGACTCAATGTTTATGGTGTTTTTTTAGATTACGCTTTAAGATAAAGAGTCCTAAACAAAGCTTGGTTGCCTTTAGCCTCACCAACTTTAGTAAGGGTCAAGAATTTCACTTTGAGGCACTTTTGGCTAATAAGCATGCTAAACTTTGTTATGCTTAGTTTGCTGAGAATAGCACTGTTTAGTGACCATATGTTAACAATAACAAAGTCGGTTGACTGGGTGGCGATGTGTTCACCATTGCCTAATAGAATGGGCAAGGTAATGATCCCTTTTGTGGGCATTGGTTTACCACCTCTGAACTTAGTGAGGTTGTCATGAACTGAGGATAACCTAGTTGTGGCAGACGCCATATACTATACAAAGAACCCCTAATTGGTTACCTTTCCAATCAAGAACTCTTCACACAATATACAAGGCTCTACAACCACTAGTTTCCCAAGAGCATACAGATTCACATGATATCTTCACATAAACATATTTATATAAAATTTGAATTACAAAGCTTATAATATATAGTAATTTAGTATATCTAGGTTTATAATACTAATAAAAACAAAAGTACATGAATAAGCATAGACTGTTCTCTCTCAATACACAAGACAGCCTGCTCTTGCCCAAGTCCCAATGCTAACCTATGGCATCCCTCGGCCAGCCTCTACAAACAGGCTATCCTGCAACAAAAGTTAAAGGGGTGTAAGCCTAAGCTTAGTGAGCAAAACCCTCAACCACACCATAAGCAAGTTATAAATACATTATATTCACGCATATGAATGAATGATCAAACAAAATGCCAAACAATACGTATAATTAACTAGTTCATATACGTAACTCAGATTTAATGCCCTCCGAAGTCAAGGTTGGAGTATACATAGCACCAATTAGATCCGGGTATTATACTAGAACTTAATTTACTACAGAACTCCACGTTCCGTACTTAAATCATATAATTCTTTTATTTTCATAAAAACTAAGTTCTAGTATAATCGTGAGTGGGCTCCCGTAGTTTACGCTCACCCCTAAACGGAGGCCTCTAAACTCAACCTTTAGCCAGGCGATTAGCACTTCCAATGCTTAGTGTTCCTGCAGGCTAGGGTAAGGTCATTTTGTATGAGTGCACCATACAGAACCAATAAATTAATAATAACAACCCCCGAATGGCCTCTTTTTACCTCCATGTGATGTGACGGCCGGAATTGTGTTTATACAATGCATGTTAATGCATGTACCAATTTCTTTTTATAAGCCGAGTATAATTAAGTTCAAATTATGCTGTGACCATCTAATAATACACACAATCATTTTCTATACTACCATGCAACAAACATTGCCTTCGCTGTACTTAATGGTAAGTTTACAACTTAGCACATAACAACATACACAAGCATTTCCCCAAACCCCACACAGTAGTCAATTAACAAAAATATTTAAGTCCACTATCTACAATCACATACAAGCATGGAATCATAGAGTAAATACTCACTCGGCCATGGTGACTCACCCTAATCGTAGTAATCGATCGAAAGATCCTCGCTCACCTCGGGATCACCTGATTATTACGATATGATAACACTAGTAAGTAATTGAATTAAATAGTAATTCTAAATACCTATTTTCCTAATTCTAGTTAAATTACTATCATCTTCTATCCGGTTAGACTTTATTATTAATCGTATGTAACTTTTTTGTTCTATTTCTGATATTTATGAATTTATAATCGTTTTTCATCAATTTCGGACGTACGTTCACATGGTGATGTCCGTTTTGGACATTAAGACCCGTGTTTTATAATATAAACTAAATTTATAGAAATTTTAACTATAGAACTTACTTAATCTTATTGCTCATATTTATATCCTTTGTTTATATTTAATGATTTAGTTAACCCTTAAATTCTTATACTTAGAGAATTTTGCTTTGCTATTGCTAATTCATGTATTTAATTAAGTATAATCAAATTTAGAAAGTGTATTAGGGTTTACTAATTTAGGTACCTAATTATTATACACTTTTCTTATTTTCTTATTTTATAAACCTATGCTTATGTCATCGCTTACATCATCATTAGCTTATGTCATGGCTTATGTCATCACTTGCTTATGTCATGGCTTATGTCATCATGTGATTACATCATTACTTGCATTATCTTTTACTTACCTAAGCCTTATCTTATGATTATGTATTTTATGTATACTTATACATAATGTACATATACTTATACCTTTCCTCTACTTATATGTATACTAGCATACTTATACATATACTTATACTTATACCGTATTTATACTTGTACATATACTCATATACCTATACGGTCATATACGTATTTTTGTACAAATTTCGTATGCCTAATTTTCCTCTTAAGAAAATCTTCCTAATTTCATTCTTTTGTGTTTTTAAGTGTGTATTTAATATAGTATAGGTATGTATAGTTAGGATTTGTCTTAATTTAGGTTATGTACATGGTAAATACCCATGTACAAAGATCTCCATACTTGTATTCCTCTAGTATATCCTTATGTACATATACTTAAAGACATATACACATGTATTCCTTTCCTCTTCTTCATGATTCATATTCTTCTATACTTAAAGATGGGGACTTTATGTCTTATTCTTCAAGATCACACATAACATATGTCTACTTATCTAATCTACCTAATTACCTAACTAATGAGTAATATAAAGCAATATAAAATAACTTGATCACATACCTTAGTTTGTATTGGAATTATGGAGACAAAGAGGAAGGTGTTGAAAGTGAAAGGTAAAAAGAGGGGTTATGGCAATGGAGGGGGTTTTGCTTTGTTTCCTTTTTGTTTTGTTTTGATTATGGAAGAATGAAAGTGGTGGGGTCTAGAAGGGACTGGATGGACTGCAATTAAGGAGAAGGGAGGGAAAAGAAAAACCAAAAGAAAAGAAAAGAAAAAGTAATTATTAGATTCTTAGATATTTTTCTTATGCATTAGTGTCTTTTGTTAACTTTAGTCAACATATGTTGACTTGGTCAACCCTTTGACCTTGGTCAATTTTCCTTAAGCATATGCAATTTTGTACACATAATGCAGTAATTAAAAGAAATTAAGGGAAAAATTAAGGAAATGAAAGGAAATAAAGTATTTGGTAATTTGATTAGTAAAAATAGATGATGAGGTCTTACTTTAGATATTTATAGCCTATATACATCATTTGGTAAACTACTTTGTATAACCAGTATGAAAAGTACTAATTAGAGTATTAAGGTTCACTATATTTAGCCTAATCTTCAACTATACCTCTAACTCTATGTAATACTATCTTAATCATATACTTAAGAGATAAATGTAATCTATGATTTATTATCTTAGTTTCTAAAGGACTACTTGAGAATTCTAAATATATATGCATGATTGAAAGTCATCTCTAACCTTTTACTAATGATTTGGCAAAATACGAGGGTTATATTATCAATTTAGGGTTTTAGGGTATATTATAATGAATTAGTACACACATGTCTTTAAGGTGATCATTTTAGGGTTTCTATCACTTTTGAATGAAATCTTTAGCATTTAGATATATTTAGGGTAGAAAAGTTTCTTACGCGATTGATTAATTCTTTTAGGGTTTTCACTTTCATTAGCCTTGTTAACTCCTAAATTGTCTAACATAGTTGAGTCAATTTCAAAAGCTAGATTGAAAATTTTAGGGGTTTATAGAGGTCATGTTTATACGGCTAAAGGGGCTCATCAAGTTATTCTTCATTTACTCAAAGGTATAGTAAAAGAGTATGTCTACTGAACTCCTACTAATGACTAATGTCATTGGTATGTTGAAGTACCCAATTTAAGTATCTATGACGAGTGTGTTGTTGTGGGGTAGGTTGAATCCTTGCTAGTTTTTGTTGCTACATGTTACTGTTGTGTCGGTCTTTAGCTTCTTATTTCAAACAATATGCACCTCATCTTTAGCAATGAAGGTTATGTCGTTTGAGAGGAGGCCGCATTCGCCAAATATGTTGTTGACCTAACCATGTTGTCCTCTTTAGTTTTGTTCATCTGTATGGGGATTGGCCTATTAATGATGGGGTTGTTGTTGATTCTTTAACCGGTGACGTTATGCTACAAACCGTGACTAAGAACAGATAAGGCCGATCGCTAGATAGGTCCAAGCTTGTAGAAAGCTCGAAAAAGGGTTAATGAGGAAAGGTACAAAAAGAGTGACAAAGATGAATGAAACAGTAAGCAAAAACTCATGAACAGCTCTAGAAGACATGATGCACCAATAGAACTTTCAAGAACTCACAGTACAATTTGATATGTCACACGAATTGGTCCAATGAGGTTACTAGCCACCTAACCTTACTTAAGGGAAAGGATAAGAGTGATGCCGACAGTAAATAAGCGGTGTTTACGTAAGGAAGAAAATACGTAAGTGCATTAAAAATAATCTAATGAGTTATAGCTATAAGTATAAGGGTATTTATACCCATGAGTGATGGTAACTTGCCCAAAAGGGAAAAGACAATAAGGACATTTCCTAAAGAAGCAATGTACATGATACAAGAGGGTAAAAATGAATATACAATGAAAACAATCATTGGTGCTATAGATTCTCCATACGATACTGTATATATGGCAATGCTGCATTGGTGAGGTTGTTAGGGGATGCGGACAAAAAGTACGGATAGGTAGGCTTGTCTGAGTAGGGATGGCTTAGTCAGTCTAGATTCCTTGTCTCTTGGCTTCTCGACAAAGATGATGCTGAGTGATTGGTCAACTTAACATTAGAGTATTCATCAACTCAACATAACACAGAATAAAGGGTGGTCATACGACTCGGCAAGGAAGTACTCGGCCTCGGTAGGGGTTGGTTAGAACATAAGGATTCGTCATGCTAACTCCTCTAGTCTTCAAGCTCAGTTGTGGGTTGAAGGTGCCATAACTTGATTCCCATCGCTCCCTCCGGGTTGTTTTGGATTTAGGATCAAATCCGAATGGTGTTCGCTTAATTCTCTGTCAGGGTGATATGAACTAAGGTTGGCAATGTTGAAGGCTTCAGAAACTGCATAGTCTTCAAGCAGTTCCAACCTGTAGGCGTTGTTACTAATTTTCTAGAGGATTTTGAAAGGCCTTTCCACTCCTGCAGATAATTTGTTCTTCCTCTTGTTTAGGAATTGCTCCTTGTTAAGGTGTAGCCATACCAAGTGTCCCGGTTGAAATTGTTTAGCTGACCTACCCTTGGTCTTTTCTCACATTCTCCTATTAGCTTGGTCAATAAGCTGACCGACCTTATCATAGATATGCTGAAGAGATTGTACTCTAGCCCTAGCATTAGGGTCCTCTTGCGCGGGTGTTGGTACAAGGGTATGATCGAAGGGCAACTTGAGATTGAATCCATAGATCACCTCGAAGGGAGTCTGCTTAATGGTATCATGTACAGTCTGGTTATAGGCAAATTCAACCACGAGCAGGCAGACGTCCCAATCAGCTAAGTTCTTGCCTACTATAGCTCGAAGTAGTGACCCCAAAGTACGATTAACCATCTCTATTTGGCCGTCAATTTGGGGGTGACATGAGATACTGAAGAGTAATTTGGTTCCTAACCAATGCCACTGGGTCCTCTAAAAATGGCTTAAGAACTTTAGGTCCTTGTCAAAGACTATACTCCTCGGTACGTCGTGTATCCATACAATCTCCTGTAAGAAAAGAGAAGTAATAGCTAAAGCATCGTTAGTTTTAGTGTAGGGCACGAGTATGCCATCTTACTAACCAATCTACGATGACCATTACAGAATCTTTGCTTTGGATAGTTCGCGGCAATCCGAGAATAAAGTCTATACTCGGTTCAATCCATGGCCTCGTTGGAACTGGTAGAGATATTGCTTTTCCTTGTTCAGCTCTACACTTGGTCTTTTTACACACTTTACAGCTTTCCACAACTCGGTGCACATCTCTTCGCAATTTTAGCAAAAAAATTGGCCATTCAATAGTTCACAGGTCCTCCTTTCTCTAAAGTATCCAGAGAGCCCTCCACTGTGAGCTTCCCTGATTAATAATTCTCATAGGGAACAAGTCGGCAAGCAAAGTCCCCTTCCTCGGAACAAATAGCCATCCTTTACATAATACTCGTCCACTGTCCTCCCATCTACGCATTGCGAAATTATTGGTCCAAAGCGTGGATCCCTGGAGTACAATTCTTTGATACTCACAAAACTAAACAACTTAGTCTACAATTTTGATAAGAGCGCATGTCTCCTCGAAAGAGCATTTGCAACTACGTTGCTCTTTCCTTGCTTGTACTTTATTAAAAAATTGAACCCTTCAAGGAATTTAATCCATCTCGCCTATCGCTTCGACAACTTGGTCTAACTTCGGAGATACCTTAGCAATTCATGGTCAGTATATATGATAAATTCTCTCAATAGTAAATAATGTTGCTACACTTGCATTGCTCAGATCAATGCCAAAATTTCCTTATCATATACGGATAGTTCAATTGTAGTCCTCGGGGCTTCTCACTATGGAAGGCAATTGGTCAGCCTTCCTGCATTAAGATAGCGCTTATTCCAACACTTGATGCGTCGTATTCTAGCTCAAAAATTTTGTCGAAGTCAGGTAGTACTAATACCGAGTGGAAGTCAATATTTCTTTTATGTCGACAAAGCTCCTCTCCTCCCTTTCTACCCATCAG
This sequence comes from Lumnitzera littorea, assembly GCA_024138015.1. Classification (NCBI taxonomy): domain Eukaryota; kingdom Viridiplantae; phylum Streptophyta; class Magnoliopsida; order Myrtales; family Combretaceae; genus Lumnitzera; species Lumnitzera littorea. The sequence goes on along the minus strand of JAMXBB010000001.1, from coordinate 43,035,047 downwards.
AAGTCAGTGTTTTTCTTTGTTAGCTTGGTAAGTGGTGTGGTGATGATGCTAAAGTTCCTGATAAACCTTTTGTAAAACAAAGTCATTTCGTGGAAACTTCTTACATCGGCACAAGTAGTGAGAGTCGACCACTCAACAATTGCTTTGATCTTCTCATCATCGACTCACAAGACTACATACCCCAAGAATACCACTTCCTCCTGGTAGAAGCAACATTTCTTCAAGTTACTAAATAGTCCCTCAGTACAAAGGATATCTAAGACTGCTCTGAGATGTTCAAAGTGACTCAGCATGTCGGTACTGTAGACTAGGATGTTATTAAAGTACACTATGACAAAATTCTCAATAAGATGTCTCAACACATGGTTCATATGTCTCATGAAAGTGCTCGGGGCATTGGACAAGCTAAAGGGCATGACTATCTACTCGTAAAGTCCATATTGAGTCTTGAATGCAATCTTCCACTCATCTCCTAACCTCATGCGGATTTGATGGTAGCCAAACTTAAGATCAACCTTGCTGAAAATCTTGGCTCCACTCAGTTCATCTAACATGTCTTCTAGTCTCAGGATTGTATACATGTATTTGATCGTGATTTTGTTCACAGTTCGGCTATCAACACACATCCACTAGGTTCCATCCTTCTTCGGTGCTAGAAGTGCAAGCATGGCACAAGAGTTGAGACTCTCTCTCACATAATCTCTCTCCAACAACTCATTAACTTGATGTTGGAGTTCAGAAGCTTGCTCGAGATTTATCTGATAAGCTAACTTATTTAGCAGCACAACACCAGGTATAAAGTCAATGCAGTGCTCTATGCCTCGAATTGGGGGTAACTCCTTAGGTAACTATTCTAGGAACAAGTTGACATAGTCATCTAGCAACCTCTTGATTTCCTAGGGAAGCTTACCCCGCTCCTTCATTTCCAATAGTCGCCTGACCAACAATAAGGTCGACTCGTCAGCATTAATGGCTTCTCGGAGCTCGGCTCCAATCATTACCAGAGCTTTCTTCAATCCGTAAGCGAGTTTCATCTGTAACTTACGAACTTCTCTCGGCAGCATTAAATTCAATGTGATCTTTCGGTCATCCTTTTCTAGCATATACGTATTCCTATAGCCATCATATATATCTCTCCTGTCAAACAACCATAGCCTATCCAGTAACACGTGGGAAGTACACGTAAGCAACACGTCACAGAGGATCTAGTCAGAGTAATTCCCTATAGTGATCAGTAGTAGTATTTGCTGAGTGACATGTAATGCTCCTTTCTCACTTAACCAGTGCAACTTATATAGCTTAGGATGTGCAATAGTTGGTAACTTCAGTTTTGAAACAAGATCAGCCAATGCCACATTAGTGTAACTTCCACTATCCATAACGAGAGCACACATTTGATCATTTACTTTGCAGGTGGTATGAAACAAGTTTTCTCTCTACTCCTCTTCTCATAAGGGTTTCATGCTCATAGCACATTGGATAACCATTAGTAATTGGTCTAAGTCCTTGGGAAACATACCTTCTCAATTAGTTCTTTCTCGGCATTTTCTTTCTCGGAACCTCCTCCTGTTTAGGTTCCTCAAGCGTACTCTCTACTTCTACTTTTGAGATGTCTCCCTTAATGACCATTGTTCTTCAATTTAGGCACTAAGCAGCCATATGTCCGAAACCTTGACACTTGAAGCACTTAATCTGGCTGGTCTTCCTACCAGTCCCTTGCCCCTTCTCATATGTTTAGGTCGGTACTACATCTTTGGGTTGGTATTTCAGCTCAACTCTAACATCAACTCTTCTACTCAACTTAATACCAAACTATGCTCAATGACTTGTTTAACTTGGTCGACTAGTCAACATTCTGTTCATTACTCGGCTCCTTCTTTGCCTCTCTACTCGCTGGGCAATCTTAATAGCTTCATCTATTGTGTAAAATTGTTGGAGCTCCACAATGTTTCGAATGTCTCCTCTCAATCCAGTAATAAACCTTGAGACTATTTGGGTTGGTGGTTCCTCTACTTCACATTTGATCATAAGCATTTAGAATTCTTGAACATACTCATCAACGGTTCGGCCTCCCTATCTCAGCTCCTGAAGCCGAGTGAAAGTATCTTGGAGATATGTTTCCGGCACAAATCTGTTTCTGAGCAGTCTTTTCATCTTGGGCCAGGTGTTAATCTCTTAATACCCCTCTCTGCTTCTCATAGCCTGAAAATTCTTCCACCGCATGGCGGTATATCTAGAGAATTCAACAGTAGCAGTCCTCGCTTTCTCATAATCCTTACATTGATAGTAATCAAACATATGCTCTACCTTCTCTTCCTAGTCCAAATACTTATCAATATTCCTAGATCCATTGAAACTCGGAATTCGAAACAATACATGGTTGGATGCTCTAAGGACTCGTACATGCTCCTCTCCTCTTTAAAATACTATTCTTCCTCCTCATCAAGCTCTCTCAAGTCTATCCTTCGCCTTACTCGTCCGCCAACTCCTCGACCTCAAATTGGTCGAGCTGTATTCTAACTAATAATAAGTTGAGCAACTTGTGGAGTGCTTTGCATGGCCTCAATAGGTCGATAAGATAGCCAATAAGTAGCTCGAGTCAGATCTACCAAGAGGTTAGCTGCCTCATCAAGTCTCTTGTTAGTACTTCTGAGAGATCCCTAAGATTGTCGTCCATGATGAATAACTCCACTATCATCACCAACAGTCATATTCATATTTGGATGTGTCATTTTTTTTTCTCACAAATTCAAAATTCAGACAAACACTTTAGAAGGTAAACAGCTAATAACACAGTAGTTAAATGAACACAGTAATTGACTCTATTTCACACACGCAAAACAAAGCATAATAGAACTTCAAGAAAAACTAACTATAGTTCACATAAAACCTCCGCTTTGATATCAAGATGTTGCAAACCATAACTAAGAACAAACAAAGCCGATTGCTGGATAGGTTCAAGCATGCAAAAAGTGTTAATGGGGAAAGGTACAAAAACAGTGATAAAGATGAATAAAACAGTAAGCAAAAACTCACGAACAACTTTATAAGATATGATGCACGAATTAGTCTAGTGAGGTTACTCACTACTTAGTCTTGCTTAAGGGAAATGATAAGAGTAATGCTAAGAGTAAACAAGTGATGTTTACACAAGGAAGAAAATACTTAAGTGTATTAGAGGTAATCTGATAAGTTATAACTATAAATACGAAGGTATTTATACTTGTGAGTTAAGGCAACTTGCCCAAAATGGAAAAGACAATAAGGACATTTCTTAAAGAAGTAATGTACATGATACTAGAAGGTAAAAATAAATATATAAGGAAAACAATCATTGGTACTACAAATTCTCCATACGATATTGTACACGTGGCGATGCTGCAGTGGTGAGAATGTTAGGGGATGTGGATAAAAAATACAAACAGGTAGGCTTGTCCAAGTAAGGATGGCCTAGTTAATCCAAATTCTTTGTCTCTCGGCTTCTCAGCAAGGATGATGCTGAGTGATTGGTTGACTCGGCATTAAAGTAATCATCAACTCGGCATAACATGGAATAAAAGGCGGTTATATGGCATAGCATTAAAGGTAGCTCGGTAAGGAAGTACTCGACCTCGGTAGGGGTTAGTTGAAACATAAGGATTCGTCATGTTAGCCCCTTTAGTCTTTAGGCTCAACTGTGAGTTAGAGGTCCCATAGCTTGATCCCCATCACGTTGGGTGGGTCATTGAATTTGGTTTTTCTCTTCTACTATGAGATGGTTGATGTGGCCTTTGTAAATAAGGCCTTTGATTACATTCTTGAGGTGGCAACACTTGTTGGTGTTTTGTCCATGTGCATAGTAGTAGTCATAATATTTTCCTAAGTTTACTGCTTCTAGTGTCTTGTGAATGATTAGTGGTCCTGGGAGCTGCTCTCAGACCTCATATATTATTTCGCCGAGTGGTCGGGTTAAGGGTATGTATGAAGTATAGTCTTGGAACTTATACCTTTGCTTTTTTTGCTTTTCTTGTACAAGGGATCGCAATCTAGGGTCACGAGGTCCCAAACGATCCTTTACTGAGATGCGAGTGTTGTTTTCTACCTTGAAGCAAGCTTTGATAACATCTTATTAGGTGATGTACTTCTCAGCGACTTTCATGAACACATTAAAGGATTCAAGCTTATCTAATGATACTACATTAAAAAGCCTTCCATTTAGATTTATGCCTGTTAGGAGTGCCTGTAAGGTCGCTCCTGTGTCTAGCTTAGAAACTTATAGCTTCATTTGGTTGAAGCACTTAAGATATGATTATAGGGTTTTGTTGGGACATTATCTAACATTATAGAGAATGGAGGAATCTCATAGTGAGACTCGAGAGCTGTGGAACTATTGTTAGAACTTGCTTCCTAGGTCATCAAATGAAGTGATAGACGCTTCGGGGAGGGTGTTAACCAGAGCAAGGCGACACTCGCCTTTTGCATAAGTTTTGCTGGGGTTGTAGTTGAGGCAAGCATGCAGATCTTCATGTGGTTGATGATCGTACTGAATGTAGTTGCTCGAGCACATTAGGTGCATGTTGCACTGGTCGTTATTTTCTCTTGGCTATAAGTAGGAATCGATTATCACTTTCTCATTTAGACACTTTTGAGATGCATTTTTTAGTAGTGTTACATCTTTATGCAAGGCTACAGTAGAGTAACCTAAGGTCTTGGACTTTTGTACTTTCATTTTGAGGTGGAGGTATCTGAACACCTTTGCCTTATTGAGAGGCATTGGTATCTTCCATATGGGAAGCTTGCAGGTTATTTTTTTTTCTTTTAGCCATGTTGTCGTAGTAACCTAAAATGATGGGTGCTAAAATGTTGATCATATGGAGACCAACAAGGATGTACAGTGTTAGATAGGCTTGGGCTTAGCCCTCACCTTTTACTTCTTGATACATACAAAAAAGTCCCTTGTGAGCAGGCTACGAGGGCTCTTTAATGCTCAAGTCAGTAAGGAGGACCAAGAAAGGGGGAGAAGAGTATTAAAACCCTAAAAGGCTGTGCTTACCTATAGTGTGTGTGTATGTGATGGGGGTTCAACTTTCGTTCTCCAAGAAGAGGGAGAAGAAGAAGTCTTTTAGAGTGAGAGAGAGGGAGCTGTCTTACTCATTAGTACCTAGTGCCTTTTATATAGGTTACCTAAATACATGGCGATCAAAGATTTGCTCATACTAGCTGTCGATAGACAATGCTTTTTTCGGTAGGAGCTAAGCTTCACTGTGGGTAGCACGTCATAGGTAACCAAACCAACAAATCTATAGCTTAGTGATCTAGCAGAAGTAAGGGTGCTAGGTAGTGTTGGCTATGTTATGGGTGTTAGGCACTCATTAATGTGCCATAGTTGAATGTAGGCACTAAAAACAAAAAGCAGGTTGAGAGGTTGAGGAGGAAGTCAGTTGATACTCTATGGGTGCAAATTAAGCCCTAAACTATTGCCAAGCGGTGAACAAATGCTAGCTCGATAGTTAGGGGTCTACTAGTTTGGATAGTTGTTATTTAGCTTGTTAGGTAGGTTGCGAGGTGAAGTCATGCTCATCACTGGCTCACACCATTTGTTGGTGCAAGCTTGTGGTCTTATGAGATAATCGAGGTGTGACACGCAAGCTCGTTGCTCGCTTAGGTGCCACTTGGTACTACTTATGATGAGCTTCACCCATTAGGCTTTAGTTTAGGCAAAAATTGAATGTCAACAATTTATATGGAATCAAGTAGTAATGAGCTCGTTGCCCACTTAGGTGCCACTTGGTGCTCTTTGTGATGAGCTTCACCCATTAGGCCTTAGTTTAGATAAAAATTGAATATTAACAATTTAGATGGAATCAACTAATAATCAATAAAATTTTATTTGAATATTTGTCAAGGTTCTTTAATTTTTTAGGAGTAAATTATTATATTAAACCATTTTTATATCTATTTTCCTATCATTATAACAGAAAAGGAGGATCATTCAAACCCATTTCAACCCACTAAAAAACTAGCATTGATGCCGGCTATTAGTATATGATAACCATTTATATATCGTAAAGCCTTTTTCCTTTTCCGATGTAACGAAATTACACTAACTAGAAAGTAAAACTATAGAAAGAGACTTTCATAGTATATAAAAAAAAAAAATTATTAAGAGTGAGACTCTATGTTATTTATAATAACAAATAGGAGTTTAACATGTATGAATATTTGTATTTCTCGAGATAATTACTGTATCATAGTGGCTTAAGCGTTCCATCATTTCTAATGAATCTTCTTTTGTAGCTATACGGTCGAGAGGATATACACCCTATCTACGGTCAACGGACATAAAGGAGTACAATCCCATTAGAAGAGATTAAAAAATAATGGGAGTCCTAAGTTGCATGGCAACGCACGGTGAAAAGTTTGCACAAGGGTTCGCCACCCCATTAATTAATTTGTCGAACCAAAGTTGCTTCAAACATCCTGAGAGATATCCTGCAAGCTGAAAGTAAATAAGAATGCGAAATGCGGGAGTGAATCCGGCTTCACGATGCATCTTCATATTTGTCCTCTCATTGACTTTTGAAAGAAATATACTTTCAATCCTCAATATTTATCTAATTTTTTTGTTTGAATCTCCTACCTTTTTTTTTTCTTTTTATTTGAGTTTTAATATTTTCAAAACTTTACAAAAATAAGATTTCATTAAATACCTTACATTTTCTATCCATTTTAGATATATGTTAGCTTTCAATTAGCCTTAAATAGTTTGACAAGATGGCTGAGATATACCTAATTTTTTTAGGTCCATTTTCCTACTTTTAATTGCTTTTTTATATTTTTATTTATATTATACAAATTTATTTTTTTATTATATCAAGTAAACTAGTATATTTAATGTTGTAATTTTGTTTAATTAATTATTATGGACCATTTTGAAATTTGCACATATCATGAATGGATGGAAATTTAATTAATTTGAAAATAGTCTTATTTTTGTAAGGTATTGAAAATATTGAACAATTAAATAGTATAGATTGAAGACTCAAATTGAGAAAAAGGTAAACATTAAGTAACAAAAATGTAGTTTTCAATTAATTCTTTTACATTGATGATCAAGTAAGTATATTATTCACCAACTTATCAATCCTTGGTCTAACCTATGATGAGATGATTCATATTTTTATTTAGTTTTATCAAATTTTATTAGGAAAGGTAAAAAAAAAAAAAAAACACAATAGGAGAGTGATGATAGAAATGGATGCTCTTCAAGACTCTAATTTATCTTTTATAAACCATTTTAAATTTATCTTTAACGTGCTATTACTTTTACTTAATGATTGAGATTATAAAAAAATAAAATTACCATATAATAAAATCATAAAGTATGATCGATAAAATTTAGAGGATTCGAATCTAAATAATGATATATCTATCTATATATTAAATGAAAGGAAAAAACTAAGAAAGGATAATGATCGGATAAGATTGCTAATTGTTGTTTCCTAATAAATAGGAAATGAAAATGAAAACCGACATAAAATGCCTATATTTAAAATGTACAACCAAGAAGACTACGAATGCAGAGTCCAGTGAACCACAAGAGCATGCGAATGGGATACCAATAACCGACCAACGGCCGTTTTGGTTAGGGGGGTTGGGTTTGGGCTATGATGATATGTATGGTAATGCCTTTAATCCGGATAGTACCAACACGCACTTAAATTAGATGGCAACGTAACGTGTCTGCAGCACTTCTTTTGCAGGGTTCATTGTACGATGATGCTCCTAGAAGAGATCTTCTGCGCCACTTTCGTACGCCACGATTACGACCCCTTGTCTAAATTTCCAACATGAGCAGCTAAGATGGCACTTTTGCTCCCGAGAATACCTAGATAGAGTGGTCCACGGGATTGGGTTAATCCGATGCTGCCATGTGTATGAAAAAAAAACAAAAGAGGATGGAAGTAATCGCAGATTACAATTACATACATTCCGTGAATTATTGCTCTGAGTGTAGATAGGTTCTTTAAATTTTAGACTATGTTTGGTATAAGGATATCAGGAAGTAAGACAATATGGGAAGAAAGAATTTAAGAGAATAAATTATGAGGGCATTTGAAGACTTCCTATGTGTTTAGACAATGTGGAGAAAGAAAAATGAAAATGAATCCTAATTATTATAAAAGGCAAAATATGATGTACTGTAAATACATCAATATACCCTTAAAAATAATGTTTCGTGGGAAAGAAGGAAGAAATGACAGGGAATGATGGCAATAGATCAGGAAATTCAACTTCTTTTTCCCTCCTCCTTCTCTCGGTCTTGGGGGAAAACAAAAGAAGTGGGACCTACAGACAATATTCCACCTACACTCTAACCCTCTACTTTCCTCAACTAACCACATCCCTCATCCCAAACATAATTGTATATAGACTTTAAATTGTTGCTAAACCTCCGTAACTATCGGGATTTTAGTGATAGTTTGTATGATACCTATATATTTTGAGAAGTTGTGAGAACTAAAACCATATTTTGAATATTTAAAGATTTATTCATTTTGTGACCGATAGTTTTGAAGTTAACTTTATGATTATGTCTAAAAGTTGGTAGGAATCCTTCAAAGTTAGTAGGCCAATTGTGCTCTTTTCTTCTCTTTACATACATATTATTGTACTACTATGATGGACTGATTTATGTAAGAATTTTCTACTTGTTTAGAAAGAATGCAAGGAAAAGGTCAATGTGAAGGCAAGAATCCTCACATTGCTAAAGGGATGAGAGCAAGTACACATGTTTTAAAGGGAGCCAATGCTAATGACCATGGACCATTATCCATGTGACACTAACATTTTGTTTAGACTACAATGATGTAACATGAAAAAAAAAAAATTAAAAGGAAAGATGTGAAATGATCCCCAATTGAGATTTGCACAACTTATATTTTACTCATGAATGGAAGTATAGAGAAGGAACTCAAGAGTCCTCATTTTGTACGGTAAAAGCTTAACTATCTTGACATTGATGTTTTCTATTTATATTAGAAGTCACGGTTAACTACCTAACAAAATATATACACACACCAAAAATATATATTACTATATCACTATTACAAAGATAATCTTCACATCCCCTCCTTATGATGGGGATTCTTGAAGTCCCATCTTGCGATAGTTCTTGAGATAATACTTCAAGAATTAGTTTAATTAGTAAGTCAACTAACTAGAGCTTAGAAGGGACATAATGTGTTTAAAAAAAACCATTAGTAATGTAATCTCGTATAAAATGAATATCAATATTGATGTGTTTGGTATAGTTATGAAAACGAGGATGGTTGGCAATTAATTGGGTAGATTTGCTATTGGCACACAAAGAGATAGCTAGTCATACAGGTACTCAAAGTTCTTGAAGAATATAAGGCATCTAAATTAGTTCCTTTATAGTTGAAGACATGCAATGATACTTTACTTCTGTAAAAGAAGTAGCTATAATGCATTACTTCTTTATTTTCCAAGATACAAGTGTTAGCCTAAGCAAAATATAAAAGCTAGAAACTAACTTGCAATCAATAGGGTAACTTCTCCTATTGGATTTAAAATAACCTAATAGATTTAAGCTATTGGATGCAAGGCAGAATAATCCCATGGAAACATTTCCCATCAAATATCGAAGGATAAGGAATGTTGCACGAACATGTGCAATACATGGTATGCTAAAGGATTGACTAGGCCAATGGGCAACAAAAGAAATATTTGGCTATGTATCATGACTTAAAAAGGGGTTTAGTAGGATGACCTAAAATTTTCATATCATGTATGCACTCATGATTTGAAAATTATCTTGCAAGTCAAAGATTGTAAGATTCTAAACAATTAGTTACTAAAGTTTATATTTATTTATTTATTTTTATTTTTAATTTAATTAACTTACGACCACATATATGTGACTATAGATATCCGATAAGTTACAGTCTATCAGAACCATAGAGAATCAGTATCTCCTATCAAACAATAAAATTAGGTAATAAAGTTTTAAAACTCAAGCTTACTAAAGTTACAAAATTTAAATATAGTATTAATAATTATATATATAATAATTCAAATGAACCATATAGTATGTCCTCAGAGTCTAACGTCTATGCATCCCGATGTTGATACTCAACTCTCAGTTCTTAACCTATGCTCAATCATCTAGCAACCTATAAGAGAAAACTATTGGGAAGTAAGCTACAAGAGCTTAGTGAGTTATCCCTTGTACTATACCGGCAAACAAGTTATCAAACAGTTTATTATCAAATATATGAATGCATAAACAAACAGTATACCAAACAGTATATATGTAGTTAATTGGTGCTGCATATAACATCGGATTTAATGCCTTCCGAAGTTAGAGTTGGAGATACATCGATACCAATCACAACTGGGCTTTAGTACTTGGGTTTTTAACCTTATATCATTATATATATATAAATTCCCTGTTTCACAAAGCAGGTTTCTATTTTCAACAGTCAATAGTATACAAATATCCAAGTCTAGCGGTGAGATAGCCCTCGCAGTCCACGCTCACACCGTATAGCGGTGGTTTCTAAATGCGACCCCCAACTACCTACGGTTAGCTCCTCCAGCGCCAATAGAATCCACGAGCCAAGGGTAGGGTCTTGTTGTACAAATACTTTTGTACTGTAATAATCAAATCAAGTGGGAATCCATCCCTCCAAAGCCCTTCATTACCAATCGCGTGAGGTGACTACCGGAATATTATATGCAATGTTCGTGCTTTATGCATGATCCGTTTAATTTTTGTTGGGTTAAATATGATTAAGTCAATTTATGAGGTGGTCAAACATAATCAACAAATCATTCAAATAATACAACAATCAATTATATAACCAAATTTTCAACCATCACATTTAACAGTATTTTGTACAGTAATCAATCAATATCAATCGCATGTATAATCCGAAACTCTATGCATCAAGTTATTAATATTTAATTCATATGCACTAACTACAAGCATAAAACTAGTATGGAGTCATCGGAAGTACTCACTTGGTCATAAATAATGTCAGGGATTATAATAGTCCAAAAATAAGTCGGTCTCGATTTCAGGATCACCTAATATTAGGGGAATATGGAACGTAGTCAGTTTGGGAATTAAATAACTAAACTAGCATGCTAAATTGTACTGTTTACTTAAATCGGTTATTGATTTACGTGAAATAATCGATTTAAGCTTTTCATTGAATCGCGTATAACTTTTTCGTTTTAGTTCGGATCGTTATAAACTTATAGTTCATTTTGATTGTTTTCAAGCATATTTTCTCATAACGAGATCCGTTTTGGACATCGTGACTCACAATTTGAATTGCGATATAAAAATATCACAAAATTTATTATTTTAATTTAAAAATTTATAAAATATTAATTTTAGCTTTTTCTTAATATATTTATGATTTAATAATTATTTAAATCATACAATTGATATTTTTATTGTTTTAAGCATACTTTTCCTATGTTTGAGATTTTAGCCTTATTATGATTATTATTATTATTATTGTCATTATTACTTTTATTATTTCTTATTTTCTCATTATTCATTATTTACGATTTACACACACACACACACACACACACACACACATATATATATATATATATACTTATAGTATATTTGATAAATTTTATAATTTTACTTTATTGAGGAATTCTTAATTTATGGTATTTTATATATATATATATATATATATGTATATATACCCACTCCTTACATAATTATAAATTTATTTTAGTTTGTAGATATTATTATATTATATATATTCGGTATACTATACATATATATACTATATGTTATACGCTATATGTAGACATAGGTATATATTTATTTTATGAAAACAATAAATACTTATTTAACATACTCTTATGTATACATACATATATTCATGTATTTTTATTTATACATATAGGTATACTCATATATATATAAAATATAGTTTATATGTGTACATAAATATATACCTACCGAATTCATAAATATATTATACAAATACTTATACATACTATACAACTATATATTCATATATATATATACATATGAAAATAATTTATACACATATACATCAATATGTAGTTCACGTTTACATATATATATGTATATATCTATAGTTATTTTGTAAAAATACTTAATACCTATTATATGTATTCTAAAAAAAATACATACTACATGCTCCTACCGTATATTATACCTATGTACATACATGTATACATACATATCTTTATACATACATATATATTTCAATTTAAGTACTTATGCATATATACATGTAATAGTAATGTTATATTTACAAAAATACAATACAAATACTACACATATACATGTATATATTATATAATATACATCTATACTTGCAAAACAATTTACTGACCTATTACTTTTGATTTTTCTTCTTCTTTTCTTCTTTCTTCTTCTTCCTTAGCTCTTGTTTTTCCTTCTCCTTTTTATTCTTCTTTGCTTCGGTTTCTTTGTGTGTTAGCTTTAGTGTTCTTCTTCTTCTTCTTCTTCTTCTTTTTTCTGATTTTGATTTTCCAGACGTGAGCAATTCTAGCAAATGTTGGATTAAAAGCAAGAGAAAAAGAGGAAAAATAATCTACTCAAATCTCCTCATTAAATGGGATAAGACACATGCTTTAATTAACTTGTCCTTATCTCTTAATTTGGTGACACTTGTACATGAATTTAAGCACATAGGCTGCTGAATTATACAGCTGCAAGTTCACGTGTAAGGTAAGGAAAATAGGAGAAAAGAAGAAAAGAAAGGAAAAGAGAAAAAGAAAGAAAGAAAAAGGAAGCAAATGGAAATTAAAAATAATTATATGTAATTTTTCTAAACATAAAAATTATAAAAATACTCATCATAAATTAATTTTGAAATTTTGTGAAAATTTATCAATTTAATTGGTACCCGATATAATTATAATTTTTATAAGTTTTTGTATTGATTTCGTTAAAATTTTATACGATTAAGCGATTTAATCGATAATTGCAATCGAATACGATTATATCACTATTGAGTGATATTTAATAATTTTATAAGATTAAAGTTATAATTTTAGGGTTTCGATCAAATTCAGGTTCAATTTTGAGTAATTGTGCATAAATCAGATTTAGCGTTTTAGTACGCGATTTAGAGTTTTGATCAATTTCTAAGGTTTTTATTACTTATAATATATTTAAATTTATGATTTATTAAATTTTTAATTTGCTTGGCTTTAATGACTCATCAAGTCACCTATAGTATTAGGGTTCAATTTTACTCTCAAATAGTTAAATTTGCGGGGTTTACACCATGTCAATGTCAAGTGGATGGGTAATAACACACTTATAGAAGCTGGGTTTGATAACTTAGTACCAAAATCATTGGTGAGATTCAAACTTGATGAGAAAGGGAACTTTGTTGGTTGTGCACTAGATAAATTAGTATCAAACAGAATGAATTTCCTTTATTCAAGAAGAATTCCATTTGTAGTTCTACAAAGTTTAATACCCAAGAAGAAACATGCCTTACCTAGATTCTTAATTACAAAAGCGTCATGTAAAGCTGTCTTTGAAGCTCTAATAGAATTAATATTAGTACATATGAGCTAAAGATCATCTACATAGAACAAAGCAACCAAGAAACCATTTGAATCACTCTTAGTAAGTAGAGAGTAATTATTCCTGGATTGTTGAAATCCTGGACTCAAGAGAAATTTAGACATTTCAATATTTGATTGCCAAAAAGCCTATTTAAGGCCAGAAAGTGAGCACAACAACCAGCAAATTTTTCTAGGTTGTGCCTTAGAATACCTCTCTAAAGGTATCATATACATCTCTTCATATAGGAATCTATGTAGGAAAGTACTGTTAATGTTCACTTGGAAAAGAGGCCAATTGTTTACTACTGTTGCAGTTGCTACAACTATAAGTATTTGAACAATACAAAGCTTGGCAACTGAAGAAATAAGTGCTATTATAGTCTTCTCCTTCCACTTAAGTATAATACTTAGCTTCTAACCTAGCTTTATACCTTTTAACACTTTCATCTACCCTATACTTAATTTTATATATGCACTTTTGGCCCAATAGCCTTCTTTCCCTTAAGTAAAGCAATATTTTTCCATGTATTATTATTTTTAAGTGCAACCAATTCATGATTCATGGCCTCTACCACATCTTATCTTGAGTAGCATGAGAATAACAATACAATTCTTTAGTTGTTAATACATTAGCTATAGGATGTACACAAGCATTTAGCTACTAAGGAATTCTAATTGATCTGGTACATCTTTTAAGAATAGTAGTTAAAGTATCAAGCACAACCATATTACTATCATCAATAGAAGAATTATATTTAGCAAATGCATATTCAATAGGATGTGTAGGATTAAGGTGATTAGGAACAATAATAGAGGAATGGGGAATAGATGAAATGGGTTCAGTATTTAAGGAAAGAAAGGGAAGATTAAAGGAATGAAGAAAACAAGGAGATTAAACCATTGTATCTTTTTGCTGATTAAAAGGAAAAAATCTTTAAAAAACGTTACATCTCAACAAAATAAACTCTTCTTCTCCTTTAGATCAAGGAGTCTATAACCATTATGATTTGATGCATCACCTAATAGAATATATTTATCTCTTGTTGGATCAAACTTATTTGGATGCTTAAGAAGAAGAGGGGCATAACATAAACATCACATGATTCTAAGATGGTCATATATTAGAGCCTTTTTGAAAATAAGCTCTTAGGGAGTCTAACTTGGAAGACTTGGAAGAGGGTATACAATTTATCAAATGTATAGCTGTTAATATACACTTACCCCAAAAATTCTTAGGTAAATTACTATGTGACATAAAGCTTTGGAAGTATTAATTGAATGCTTATATTTACACTCTACTCTACCATTTTGCTATGATGTGTATCTTATTGTTTGTTAGTAAATAATGCCAAGTTGGAGAAAGAAAGTTTGGTACTCTTTAGAAATAAATTATGTGCCTTTGTCAATTCTAATATATTTGGGTTTGATTTGAAAGTGGTTTTGAATATAAGCAAGGAAATGTTGAATGGTTTTAAGTGTTTGAGACTTCAATTTCAAAAGATATATCCATGTTCCTCTTGAATAACCATCTAGAATTGTCAAAATATATGTTACTTTAAAAATCCATCCTAAATGATATGGACCTTACAAGTCAATATATAGCATAAAGAAAATAGTTAGAGAAACATTTGCATTTCTAAAAAGAGGAAGTCTATATATTTTAGCTAATTGACATGTGTCACAAAGGAAATCTTACATGTGAAATGGTTTACAACAATTAGGACGATTTAATTTCAAAATGGACAAATTTCCTAATCTAGTATGAAACAATTCTAAGTTTACTACATAAATAAAAAGACATACAAACAAGGAAGAATCAAAAGTACCCTTACCTTACTGTGAGCCATTCACTTAAGACTATATTTCATGTTTTGAAGAAAGAATATAAATCTTTTGAAGTAAAATAGCTTTGGCCATGTGATTTTTAGATTAATGGTACTAAAAAGCACAAGAATCATGATCAAAATGTGCTATGATAGAAGAATTAAACAACAAATGACTCACTGAAAGTAGGTTATCTTCAAACTTAGGTACAAAGAAAATATTTGATAGAACTAGTGGTGGATTCACAAGAGTAAAATCAACGAAACTGGCTTTTTCGATGCTTCGATTTGGAAGTGTAATAGAAATTGGTGTTTGAAGTGTATGTGTATTAAAAGAATGGATTTAAACAGGGTCATGTGATTGGTAACTCTTGTATCAACAATCTAAGATCTCATATTGTTATCTAAAGTACTCAAATAAATAGTGGATAGTGAAATACCAGCATAGTGATCAGATGTGCCTGTAAAATGAGTAGTTATTGTTAGATGATTATTATCTACCACCAATTCATATCATCATGCACCTTATTTTCAACCTTTTCATCAACTCCTGACATACTGTTTGTAGAGTTTGAATATCAATTTTTTCCATTAAAAGAATTATTTCTGTCTACAATAGAAGGACTTACATAATCAAGAGAAGTAAGGAAGCATTTATCAACATTAATTGAACAATGTGCAGCAACATTAAAGGTATAGTTTTTGCATCACAATTTCTTCTTGAGCTCTTTCCTATCATCCGAAGATGGTTTGTTCACTTTCCCAACATTTAAACTTATTACTACCATTAAACATCAAGGTAGAAACTTTTATTTGTTTTCTTACTTGTAACATCAAGTAGAAAGTCATATTTACTAAGGGCAAAGGATCATAAGAGATTTAATTCCTAGCAAACTCATATGTTTGATAAACTCATTAAGAATTACATTAGTTTGTTCTATGAATCATATTCCATTGATCTCTCTTCAAAAGCACATGTGCAATACTCCAACCTTCTACTGTTACAAATTGGATATGTGTCTAGGTTTTGCAACTCATCTTATTGCTATTTCAGTTTGTTATAGTAAACAAAACTCGAGTTATTCTCTTTTCTAAGGTTTACTATTTCATATTGGAGCTGATATATCAATAGCTTGTTAGCTTAACCATATGGCTCGTACATTTCTTTCCAAAATTCTTGAGAAGATTGTTTATAAAGGAAGCTTTAGGAGAGTCCAACAATCATGGAGTTGAGGTTCCAACATTTGACTATGTAGTCACAACAAATTCATTGTAGAAAATCACTTGAATTCTCCTCTAATTTAGGTAAATTGCCATCTAATAAAACCTAATTTCAATTTAGCATTAAGCGTCATTTGTATTAACTTGCTTCACATCAGGAAATTTAATAGTATCATCCCAGGATTACTTGATCTAGAGATATAGAGGATTTATAGCACTTAATTCGCTATTCTGATTATTCAAATTATTCATGTTGACTTACTTCGTCGAACTAGAAAAAAATATTGATCTATTCCTTTGAATTAGGAGAAAACTTCAAAATATATATATATATATATATATATATATATTAAAGAAGGATCATACCACATGTAGAGAAAGCCTTGATACCATTTGAAATGATCGCTAATTGAGATTTGCAAAACTTATCTTTTACTCATGAATGGAAGTATATAGGAGGAAGTTGAAAGGGTCAATATTTTGTATGGTAAAAACCTAATTGTCTTGATATTGATGTTACATGCTTATACTAGAAGTCTAAAGTTAATTAACTATCTAACAAAAAATATACATGTGCAAAAAAATGTATATTAATACACACTATTATAGAGATAAGTAAGTGGCAAATATTAGGAGATAATCTTTGCAAAAGAAAATAACAAAAGTGAAGAGAAAAAAAATAAAAAAGTATAATTTATGTTAAACAAGTAATGAAAAGAAATTGAAGGTAAAGTTAAACAATACATTTTCTTTTCATGTTCTCTTTGCCTTCAATTTCTTTTAGTAAAACTTAATATTGTTACCCTTAACCTTATGGGAAAAAAAAAAAAAAACAAAAAACAAAGTCAAAAGTATTATGACTAGTTGTCAGCTTAAAAGAAATAGAGGAAAAAAAAAGGTAAAGGAAATACGTCGCTCCTCAGGGAGAACTATTTATCGTTACAGTACATCAATCCATCTTTCTACACCTTACCCTTCCTCCTTGCCCCCTTTTCTTTTAACTTCTTATAAGGTCTTAAACTTTGGGATGCATCCCTTAGAGGTCATTCCCTCAACAATCAATGCCCCTAAACAAGGGCTAAAGGTTAGGAAAAAAGAAAAACTACAATTTGTATGTATAGCTAACAAAAATAAGATGTTTAACTTAAAAATAAATAGAGTAAATAGAATTATTATTTCTTAATTTAAGGTTGTTCCCTTATATGTTTGAAAGTTGACTTGTGCATAGCTATTCTATTGGGACTTTATATATATATATATGTGTGTGTGTGTGTGTGTGTGTGTATTTTAGGAATAACCTTGACCTTATATCCATATTTCTTCATTGTAATGGATTAGAATTTTAAGTTTCTTTTTATTTTGGTTATTTTATGTTCGCAAAAATTACATGTCAACAAATATATAGATATTAACTATGTAGAAATTTTCTATATAATATTATATCATATTATGTTATGTTATGTTACGTTACATCATCTTATATGATGTATAAGTTGATACCATTCCTACCATTGTTGCACTGCTACCATCACAACTAGCATCACCACCACCACCGCACCATTAGCATTACCATAATCCTAATAACACATTACTACCTTACCATTCCTATACATAGAACACAATCATTACTGCCATATTGCTATAATCACACTGTTGATGTCACCACTTTATAACTACTAGAACTAACCACCACCCTACACAAAAAACTACCATCACAATCTCCATCACCATTGTCACTATATTTACATCACCATAAGCATTGTTGTTAGCAGTACCCTTTGTCCACTATACACCAATGTTACCACTGCCATGTACATTCTAAAGGTAAAAATAATAATAATTAGCATTTGGGTGGTGACTAGTCTACGTAGGTTTTGCTCTTAACTCAACCAATAAGTTAATATGTCAAGATTAAAAAAAAGAAAAAGAAAAAAAGAAAAGACAACTATTACTTATCATTCATGTTTGCATCAAATTATTTGAGTCATTTTCAATGTTTGGTCAGGTTAAGAATCACCACAATACTCATGGTTTATAGCACATGCAATTTTATAATATTTGATAAAGTAGATCTAAATAGATCCATTTAATGGGATAGTTAGCTATAGGATAAGTTGGTAGTTGTATGTTAAGTTCCTCAGCCATAAGAAGTTAATATTGACGTAGACTAAGTGAATTAAAGGTCTTATGATGGGAACAAGCTTCTTCGCTTATGGCTAAACTTGGGTAAGGACCAGTTTCGAATTGTGAACTAACCCATTAATAGTCAGGCTAAATCTTCTTGGCAAATTACCGAGTTTTTAGGGCCCAAGCGGTTTGCCTGAGCAAAACTACCCGACCTGGTGGTTTAAGGATTGTTGAGTTTTTAAGAAAATATGTAAGTGATGAATGGCCAATATATATCAACACGAGCACCTAAAGAGACTTTATAAGAGTATATATTAGATTTTATAAGAAAATTGGTTATTGTCTAAAATATATATCTACTAAATAAAACTTATCTCTAAGTAGAGAATAGGCCTAAATTATATAGAATAAAAACTCTACTACGTCTTCTAAGAATTGATTATATTCAATTAGATATTCTCCGTTATTATTTTTAGTTTTTCGAGACATTAAGCATTTATTATTATTTTATTATTCTTAGTAAATGGCCTTATGTGTCTGAGAACTCAGGAGGCCTCTGAAATCCTCGCCTGTTCTTTTGATCGATCCCAGTTTTCAGCCAATATACTGAAGAATCCTTTGATATATTAGAATATTTTATTAATTATTATGATCTAAAATAATTTTTACTCTTCTAAGTAACCAATATAATCTATGAAAACGTTCAAGAAAAGTAATACAATCTTGTAAATAAGTATAGAACAATTCTATATCCTATTTGTTTTCATGAAAAGGATTATAATCTACAAACATAAATATTAATACCAGTTACTATTAACAATCAAAGTATAATACCACTCAAGAAATTCTATTACACTATCCAAATAATTATAAGCATGAATATCAACAACAGATTGTGACATAAATATGTAACCAATGTATAAATAGAACCACCATAGGCGGTAGTGCCAAGACTAGTAGGGTTTTATGCAAATATGAAACCTTTAAAGGTGGTAATATCGACCGATTATGGGGTTTTGTTCAACTGATAATTAAATAGAAAAATAAGATCTCGTAGAATTACACCCAAATCAATTGGAGATTCCCCATATGAGATGTAATGTAAAAGAAAAATTAATTAAACTGAAATTTTATTAATTGAAATTGGTTGGTACAAAATACAAGAGCACATACTAGAAAGAAATATTGAAAAATTTTGGAAATATTGAGAGGTAACGTCTCTACCTCAAGAATAGAGAGAAGCAAACAATTATGCTTCTTGGGAAAGTATTTGATTAAGAAAATTGATTGTTGGAAGTAAGATCGGAAGTAGGGAAAGATACTATGTGAAAGGAGGAAGAGAAAGAAGAAGAGATGAGAGAGAGAGAAGAAGAGAAGAGATGAGAGCACAGAGGATGAGAGAGAAGAAGAGGTTATGTATCTATTTTCCAACTTGCCTCAAATGATGAAGGAGGTTTGCTTTTATAATGGAAAATTCTAACGACTTATTGTTATGAATAGTAATATTGTGGTCGACAGGATATTGTGGAAATGATTAATTATTGAGACATTTTATTGTATAAACAGTAATATATCAAATAATGGATGCTGACAACATTGTGCATTGTGGTACATATATACAAACAAGTATCATATTTGTATTTTACAGTGCAAAATTACATTACAATAGTCACGAATCTCCTAAATCTATCCTATAGCAGTTATCTTCATTTGTATTTCCGCTATGGTGAGATATTGAGTCCAATTCTGAACTTGCTCCCTGGGGTGATTCGTTGATATTTGCCAATGCCATTTCTAGAATCTGCTTCATTTGATCTGGAGAACTTACACTTGCTAGAGAAGAAATTAAAAATTCCCTATTATGATATTGTGGGGTTGAGACCTTAGATTGCGGTATTGAGGAATTGGTTTTGATCCAATTTAAAATTAAATGCTTTTCGAGTCTATTTCAGATTTTGAAATTATCCCACCATTTGACTTTATACATTTTGACTAAATTGGTTGTATTTGATGTCCGATCGGGTTTGTAATCAAATCACTATGCCATGACCCAAGATACTCCAATATGAACAAAATATAACGTCTCCTTTTAAAATTTTTTCTCATAAGATGTTGGTTTATATTCTTTCATGAAAGTGTTGAATCCTTCTTTGGCAGTTTCATGAATGATTTCAGGAACTACACCAAATTGTTCCCACTAATGTGTAAACTAATTGGGAATGTTTGTGGAAGAACAATTATAAAAAAATATTAGCCAAGTATGTAATCTTTTTGGATTTATTTGATAGAAAACATTCCACCAAGCTTTTTTATAATTATAATAATTATAAGTGGCTCGATGACCTGGCTGTGTTGAAAAAGGTTCTATATTAAGTTTTATTGGGGTTGTTGGATGAGTTTGCCATTCTTTTAGACTGATTATTTTCAAAATCCTGGCTGTAAAATAGCTAATCGTCCCTTCTTTTTCAAAATGTTTAAATCTTATTGATCTAGTTTCAATCAAGACCTTTTCATAAAATTGGATTGGCTTGTAAACATTATATGGTATATAATAAAAATCTTTTGTAAAAATTTTTCTTGCAAATTCAAAGGGGTCATTTTTTGATAAGTTTTCTTCTACAGAGAAAACATATTTAGAAATAGGTTTTATGAAAAATTTTGACCTTTGATTTAAAGGTATTATTGCAGAAGATGCAGAAGTTGCTACTTCTGTTATTTGTATATTTTGATTTTTTCCCTGAGTTTTTATTTGTTGAGGAATCTCAAGCAACATTGGAATTTTATTTTTTGATTGTAGAACCATTGAAATTGCTTTAAACAATCTAGGAGTAGGTTCCATATCTGCTAATTTTGAAAGAACATCATTGGATTGAATATTAGTTATTTGATGATATTGGTTTCGAGGTCTTGAAGAGGATTCCTCTTTGATTGTTAAAGGAGTGTTAGATGATTTACAAATATCTAATCATGATTTGATATTGGTCAACCCTTTATTTGAGGTTGAAGGAATTTTCTCTTTTCCTTTATGCTTTTCTTTCTTAGGAGGCATCTCCTTGCAAGAATTCACGAGTAAGGAAATTAGGAAGAGAATTGGAAGATCCATTAATATGCTCTATTTTAAAATTAAATATAGAAAGAATTAACTGCCATCTAACAAAAATTTGTTTAGATGCAATATTTTAAACATTTTTTAATAAAACATATTTAGCAGCTTTGCAATCAATTCGTAAAAGAAATTTTTGATTTAACAAATTTCCTTGGAATTTGGAAATTGTTAAGACAATTGCTAAAGTTTTCTCTTTGATTGTAGAATAATTACGTTGACAATCATTTCAATTTTTTTATACAAATTGAATAACATATTCTTTATTATTTTGTTTCTATTTTAGAATTCCATCGAATCTTATATCAGAAGCATCGATTTCTACCACTTTTGGTAAAGAAGGACCTGCAATATGTAAACAAGGAATTTCTTTGATTTTTTGTTTAATTAATTTGACTGTATTAGTATGTTCATTTGACCATTGAGGTAAGTTTTTCCGTAATCTTTGGTATAATGGTTTACACATTATATTAAGATTTGGGAAAAAATCTGTAACATAATTTAAGCTTCTAAAAAATCTTTGGAGTTGATTCTTGTCTTTGATTTCATTAAGAATTTTTTCTGTAAACTCTATAGATTTTTGAATAGGGATTATTGTTCCATTATGGATATTGAAACTTAAGAATCTAATCTTAATTTGAAAAAAACTAATCTTAGAAGGTAAAACAACTAAGCTATTATTTTTTATTATATTAATGAAAATTTTTATATGTATAAAATGTTGATTTATATTAGATGAAAATATTAAAACATCATCTATATAGATTATTATGAAACTGGCAAAATCATTACAAATTTCATTCATTATTCTTTAAAATTCAGAAAAACCATTTTTCAATCTAAATGGCGTCACATTCCATTCAAATTAACCAAAAGGAATAATGAAGGTAGTTTTGTACTTATCACTTTCCTTAATCTGGATATACCAAAATCCAGATTTCATATCGAATTTTTAAAATATTTTGGCATTATTCAATCTATTTAGTAAATCTCTTTTATTGGATATTGGATATCTGATCCATTTAAGGGCGGAATTAAGAGATTTATAATTCTTGGGACGCCTCTTTTTATTTCTGCATTTTTATTAACATAAAAAGCAGAACAGCTTTATGGAGATTTATTTTTTCTAATTAATTTTTTTATTAAGCAAATCTTTTATTTCATTTTTTATAATGGTTTAAGACTTGATTATTCATTTGGGATGGTTTGGCTTTTGTTGGAATATTTTTTTCATCAAAATCATTCTCATATGGTAAATCTACAATATGTGATTTATGATTCCAGAATGCATTCGGGAGTGTAGAGCAAATTGAATTTTTTTATTTCTGATTTTAATTAAGAAATTTTTATTTTCAAATTTTCATTGTTGAGTTGATCTTCAATTTTTTAAATTCAAGATCATTTTTCAAATACATAAAGTGATTTTCTTTGCATTGAATTAAATAATTTAATTCAAAGATTGAATCGGTTTTTAATTGATTTATATATTTAGTTTGTGGTTTTGTGATAAATTTGAACACAATTTCTTTTTTGAAATACTGTGTTTTAATTCTATCTTTGTCAACAAGAAATGGTTGAATTTGATTTATAAAAGGAGTTCTAAGGATGGCATTTTTATTTAAATTTTTACAAGTATAAAAGAAGTTTTATATGAAGCTTCATCTTTGAATATTTTAGCATTGGATAATTTATAATTGATGCATAATTTGCTACTAAATGCAGAACTTAGAGATTGACTAGTTTTCTTAAAATATTTAGTTGGAATTAATCCTTCTCTAATGCTATTTAAATCTACACTAATGTGAAATAACGCAGGTGTTTGTAAAATGAATTTGTTATTGATTCTGATTGAAATATTAATTAGCCATTTTCTTGTTGTTATTTGAATAAGATACATTAGGTAATCATTATTGTAAAAAACTTTTGGAATTTTTTCATTTGAGGTTTTGGAGTTGTTTTCTTGAGTTACTATTTTTTTATTTAGTTCAAAAAGATCCTTTTGAAATTTTATTTGTATTAATTTTAATTCTTTTATTTCTTGTTTTTGAATATTAATTTCATTTTTTAGATTATTAATTGTTATTAATTTTTTATGTTTCCGTTTACCTCTTTCAAGCATTTCGTTAAGATTATATGGTAGATTTGGTGTAAGAATTGAATTAGATTTAAAATTTTTGATGAATTCAAGTTTTTCATTATCATTAGATAGTTGATCAATATTCTTAAGAATTTCTTTTTCTTCATTTATTAAAACATTAATTTCATCTTTTTCTTCAATTGACAAAAATGAAGTAGAGTTTATGTTATTGACTTGAATTCCATCATCACAATCGTTTTCTGATGAAGAAGATTCATTATCGCAGAATGTTTGTAAAATATTTTCCATTGTTTGTTCATCTAAATTTAATTCATTAAGTTTGTTATTTATTTTGCAAAAATTTGTTGTATGACCAATTTTTTTACATTTATAACATCTTAGCTGTTTGTATGATTTTTTTTTTATATTTTTTATTTTCAGGTTTCTTTTCACTTTCTAGTTTTTTAAAGGATTTTTTCTTAAAATTTCTTTGGGGTTTTTTATGTGAACACTAAGGACAATTTGAAGAAGTATAAGAGGATTTTTTACTGTTTTTTAATTTTTTATCGACAAAAGAAGGATCATATTGAGCATAGAAATCATCAAGGCTTTAGCATTTTAAGCGCTGTTCATTTTTTTAATTGTTTTTGTAATTTTATTGTATTGCACAAATTGGTTCCAATTTTATTAATATATGATGCTAATTCTACATATGACAAATTATCATAGGGAATTTCACCATTATTTTCTTTCATAAGCATTTTTTTAACTTATTCACCTATCAATTTTGGTAAATCAGCTAAAAATTTTTCTTTCCAAAAGGGTTGATTGCAATCATTTTTAAGGAAAACTCTTTGAAAGAAAATATCTTTATATTGTTTAAATTTTCCTAGGGATTTACATTTCATATTAGATAACAGATCTAAGGTTTTGTCCCTAATATGTGAGGGGTCTCCTATGAAATGTTAACTTATAGAAAATATTAAAGTATTGACCATGTCTTGAATTGATTCATTATTATCATCTAATATTCTTCTATCATTTTTATCAATTTTGCAAGAAGTGAGGATATTGATTTTTTGTTCCTCAGTGAGATAGTTATCCCACTATCCTTTTAATTGTCCAGTGAAATTAGAAATTAAAAGAAGTGCTGCTTGATAATCAGTAACATTTGGAATGGTTTTATTAATATTTGAGAACATTATCATTTGATCAAGGACATTGAGAATTTTCTGTTTTGAGTAACCATCAATATTCCATTCATATGTAGACCCTATAGAGTACTTATTTTGGTAATTATCATTTTTTTCTTCAATTAGTATATCAGGAGGCGTTGCTCTCTGATAATACAACTCTTGAGGTTCTTTCCAATTAATTTTATTAACTGCATCATTTGATTCATTAATATTTAAATCCTTCAAAGAAATATTGGACATTGTTTCATTTATTGATTCAGTATCTATTTTGTTTAAAATATTAATTTTTTCAGAAGGTGTATCATCAATGATAATACCCTTTTTAATTAAAGTTGGCGTATCTATATTTAGAAAATTTGTTGGTTTTGAAGAAGAAGTTTCTTCTTTTATTGTTTTATTTTTTAGTATACTTTTCTTATCATCTAAGGCTTTTAAAAATTCACTATTAGGATTTTTGGGCATTTCAACAGGTTTAAATAAACATGTATTTTTGTTGGTTTTATTATTTAAAGGTTTTTCGCTAATCTTATTAATCTCAGTATTAATTGTATCTTCCATTCTATTTAATTGTTCTCCTATTGTATGTAAATGTTGGTTAGTAAAATTATTTTGACTTATTATTTTTTTTTATTCTTGAGCCTTCTTCTTTTGTTGTGTTTTTGAATAAGTGAGAGTGATTTCAGTATTTTTACGAATAGCTTTTATATTGCTAAGTAGCGGATGTTTTGATTTTATTATCTGTCCATCACTTAGTTTCCATTTAAAACATCTATTAATTACATTAATTTCTTTGGGTTTCAAATAATATTCTTCAAACCATTCAAAGAAATATATCTAAGTTTTTATTTTATTCATGAAATTATAATATTCATCTTTTATTTGTTTTTTTTCCTCATTAAATGTTTCAAAGTATCATTTTCTAATTGTTTCATTTTTGGGTGAATTAAATTCTTTATTTAAAAGAATTCTATCTAGCTCGAAAGGGTTTTCTATGACATTGAGTTCTCGATCACCTATTTCTGAAGGTGAAGGTTGTCTATGTTCTGGTTCATTGGGTTGGTAAACTAGTTGAGTTATACCGAACCTATTATGAACAATTCTTGAAATGGATGGGTTATCTTGAATATTTGGTTGTCTTACTGACTGGTCATTGGATTGAGTGTGAAATGGTGTATAAATTATTGTTGGAGGATTTGAAAGATCTATAGATCTTCTAGAAGAAGATGTCATCGATCTTATTTTTAAGAGTCTATTTGGTTGATCAAAAGATCTTCTATTGAATTAGATGGTGACCTTATCATGTAGATATTGAATCACATTTGATAGTTCAGTATTATATATTAGCTGTTTTGGAAGTAGGTTTTCTACTTCCTAATGTTTAGGCAAATTAACTTGAGACCATTTAATCATCTTTGGGACTAAGACATTAGCTTTGGTTAGGTCTGTTTGAATAAGAAGAGTTTGTCCTCTTTTATCTATTTTGCATGCCTTAGAACCAAAAGCAGTTTTCATTAATTTGAAATAGATTCTATATATTACGACCATAGGTATTGATCCTCCTATTATACAGTAATTATGGGTTTTAATTTGAAGGATTAAAGAGTTCATTATTGTCTTATCTCTAAGAGTAAGAGTAATATTCGGATGATATTCAAATTGGATTGGTCTACTACTAAGACTGGTTTCAATTGTTGCATATATTGACCTTTCATACATCAATTTTCTAGCATCTCTAAGAACTATGAAGACAGAAGTATTTAGACTTAGTTTAGTGAGAGGTTTTGCTCCTACTTGGACTCCTAATTAGACTAAACCTAAATGCACATAATTCTATTCTTTTGCATATTTTTTTATTGAATCTGTATTAAAAAGTTTTATTGTTGTTAAGCCATCTGAAATAGGGATGTCTTTTTCTTTAGTGGCTATCACATAATCATTTTTGCCAAAAATTTTCCATTTAGCTATTTGGTATATTTGATCATAAGAAGTTTTAGGTATTTTTCATTTATCTATTGCTTTATCAAAGTCTTTTATATATATTTCATCTCTATTATTTAGCATAGATTCTTCTGATTGTTCAAAAGAAAGAAAGCTAGAAGAGGACATGGTTCTTTTAAGTAAATTCATATTTTCAAAAGAGATAAATTTATCTAATTTTATAAGTCTAATTCACAAGACTAAATTAAATCTAATATTGTGATTTTCAATTTATGACCTTTTTGCTACCCTTAAACCAAATCGAGATTTATACCAAGCCTCAGTAGGCTTATCATAATACTATTATTTATCCACAAAGGATTCGTCTCAAGTGATTAACAAATATAAGATTTAAATTTTCACCAAGAAAATTGTCTCACCAAAAAAATACAGACTTACTTAAACTAGCTATATACTCTCTTCGTGGCTCTGATACCTATACGAGCACTTAGGTGAAGATATGTTTAATCAGAGAGACTTTATAAGAGTATATATTAGATTTTATAAGAGAATTGGTTATTATCTAAATTATATATCTATTAAATAAAACCTATCTCCCAATAGAGAATAGACCTAAATTATTTTATATATATATTGGCCATTCATCACCACCCCCCCATTAGACCCTTACCCTCTACCTCTATCCCATCTCCTGTTAAATTTGCATCTGCAAATTTAACTTTTGGCACATACACTGCAAATTTTAAATTTGTAATTCAAAATTTAAATTTTACGGCATCGAATCGCTTAAAATTTTAAATTTCAAAATTTAAACGACACGTTTACACATTCCTCAATCCTGATAAATTGCAGCTTCAAGCTTAGTAGTAACACTTACCCTATAAACTAATTAAATTTCTCAAACTCTAATCATTTTGTCTTTAAATCTTTTTCAGTTGCAAAATGTTATTAGAAATATTTCCTTCTACTAACCACTAATTTTTGTATGTAATTCTTCACTCCACTACAAAGAACAATTTGCATTAACAAATAACGCTGACATATACATACCTACCATATAATTTCTGCTTTATTTTCTCTTACATATTATTTCTGTTTTTCATTCATAAATCTTTATTGTAGTAAGTAAGAGAAAAAAATAGTTACACCAATAGAAAGATTTTTGCGCTGTACCTTTTATAGTAAAAAATGTGGTTCATCATTTAGTGGTAAAAATAAGGGTAAGGGAATTAGAATTTCCAATATGTCGTTTGTACCATAACGGTTTGAGGACGTTCAGGCATATCTGGATAACGAGTACGACTTGAATGAGCAAATGACACACGATATGGCTAAGAACGTGGAAGAAGAACTTTCACTACCTCCGACCTTCGATGTAGAATCTTGTTGCACAAGTAATTACGGCACATTACCTTTTGGCTTTGACGTTGAACATCAATGCATAAGTTATCGGGGCATGCCACCTCCCAATTTTGAACCTCCACGCATGAGTGCCCCTAAACATCATGTTAGATTCGAACCTCCTCATATGAGCGTTTTTGTATGACCCACAAGATTTGAACCCCTGTAGATGAGTTGCTCCATAAGCATGTTCGAAGATGAGGAGGACAATATAAAAATTATTCCCAAAACAAAAGAGTAATATATGGGACAATGTGGGCCTAGTAGTTCAAGACTATTCGGCTTAGGTAAACCCCCTAAACTCGGTAAATCTAATATTTTTACTACTCATTGTCGTAAAGGTATAGATAAAAGGAGGAACTTAAGCACATTTTGCAATTACTACAACACGATTTACTCGTGGAAAACAGGAGAGGGATGTGCTACCCTTAACAGGCACTTAACGTCAAAGCATCTCAAGGAGGTAGGAATAGATAAAACGCAACAATAGAATGCCTGAGGTGGTGATTCATCCAGACAAATGCTAATAAGGTATGATGAAGAGAAGCATAAATATAACCTGGCAAAGTACCTGGCGGACAAGCACCTCTCCTTTAACGCAGGTGCATCAGAGTGGTAAAGTTGATACGAGCGAGAGACGTTTAACCCCAGCTCGCGATAACTTAATCGTAGAATAATAACTCTAGCTATATAGGAGCTCTACCACAAAGGTAAGAGGGAGCTCACAGGTAAGTTTGCTTCCCTTAATACGTAAGTATTCATATGTATAGACATATGGACGAATCCTTTTCATAATAATTCTTATATGGGTGTTACTGTTCACTAAGTAGACGATAATTGGTAACTTATTAAATGACTATTAGCTTTAAGGGTATTTAATGATCGACATACGTCACAAAATATTTATAAAATTATTAGAGAAATCCTAAATGAGTATGGATTAGTGAGGAAAATTTTTTTTATTGGTTTTGATAATGTAATTGCTAATACTGCATCAATATCTAATTTTCAAAATTACTGTCAACTAGCATTAGGGGGGATTTTTTTCCATACATGTTGTATATGTCATATTTTTAACTTGTGTATTAAGGATGACATTGTAGCTTTGCATAACAGTATAACTCTATCAAGAATATCATTAAGACAATAATAGACAGGTTGTCCCTTTACAAAAAGTGGAGGAACTTTTACATGAAGCGTGAGAAAAGGTCTTAAAAGTTTAAGATGGATGTGCAACATCGCTGGAACTTGACTTACGAGTTGTTACATAGCATAGTTCCTTACAGCAAACTGCTGTGTGATTTCGCAATGTACAATATGCAGGGAGTTGACATTTTCCTTAGTGACTAAAACATTTGTATCTAATTATTTAAAGTTTTGAAAATTTTTCATCATATTAGTAAGACTTTTTCATAAGTTTATAGGCTCATGTTCACTTGTTTATTATGTTAGCCTTCAATATACTTAGCGTACTATTTCAGGCCTATGAGGACTCAAACTTACACACATGCGTATACGATATGATGTTGAAGTGGTTAACTTATTATAAAAAAATTTCTCGTATTTATCTTGTAGTAATTATTTTAGAACCTCATTGTAAAGCGTAATTATTATTAATGTATTTAAAGACTTATTATGGTTTTATTCAAGATCTAAAGAATTTTCAAGACGTATACAACTTGGAAGCACAGCAAGAAGTATCGGTAGCAATGACCAACATAGAGAATATGCTCAACTACTATCAAAGTCAGTATGGTGGCCAATCATCAGTTTCTCTTTCGCTATCCATTAAAGAGTGGCATTACTTTTTTATGAGTGAGTAGTTACTGGCGCAAAAATTGAAGAGACAACGGTTTGGTGGTCCAATGTTTGAGATGCAGCACTACACCAATATGAATTTCGAGTTTTTAGAAAATATCTCTATCAAGGACTTCGATATTTTAAAGTAGTGGCAAAGGAATAGAAGGAAATATTCACTATTATCTCACATCACCTATGAAGTACTTATTGCTCTAGCTTCAATAGTCGCTGGTGAGCAAGCGTTCAATACAGTAGGCCTGATCGTTGATGAACACCAAGTTTCCCTATCTATTGTTAGTGTTGAGGCAAATGCTTGCAAAAAAGATTGGTATAAGGCGACTTGTAGATGACAAAAACTATGCGGGACATCAAGCGAGGAGGATAATTACTTCAATGACTAGAACCGATCTGATAGAAGCTTAAGCTTACTTGTGAGTTTCACTCCTACTCACGAATAAGAATATTTACCTCAAAATGATACATAGTAAGTTTTCTTTTCATTTTTTGGGAAAAAGTTTTATCATGTAAAAAAAATCTTTTTTTCTTAATTGCCCAAAAAAACTAAATGGCATGTTTTTCTCAAAAGTGCTGATATAGTATTAGGTTTTTCTAAATTATAACTGACTAAAATTATTTTCCTTCAAAAAATTTAATTTGGATAGTCACATACACTTAGATGCTCTTTTGAAAATGTAAAATTGATCAACAAGCTAAAGGTTTTCTAAAAATCTAAACTGATCTATGACAGTTTGATTCCGATTAGTAGATATGTAGATAACTTCCAGGCGACTATAAAATACTGTAAAAAATATTTTTTCTTCAACCACTTTACCTTACTCGATCAGGTTAGGATATTAGGTATTCATATTGTAAGAATTTTTTTTGTATTTTATTTTCTTTCCGTTTTTAATGTACATTTTATGGTTGGATTGAAGAAAAAAAAAAGGTTGAAGGATTGATAATGTCAAAAGGAAAAAAATTATGTAAAAGCTTAGGAGGAAAAAATAAAAACGATTTAACAGTAGTGAATCGACCTTTGAATCAGTGAGTCACATGAACTAGCCTTAAATCGCCGACTCATGAACTGATTATGATTCAACGTGATTGCGATTTATGAATCGATGGTTCATGAGTGATCTAAATTAGCCTATGTGGTTTGAAACCAAAAAATATTAACGAACTTAGACCCTTTATGAACTACTTTTCACTCGTTTTTAACACTATTAACGGTTGTCCATAAACTACACTCATACAACAAGAAAATACGGTTTGATTTAAAATCAAGCAATAATTGCACTAATCGTATTGTAGTTTACTGGCAAGTATAATGTCGTGATCTATGAGAAAGTTATAGGCCAACTACTAAACTATGATAATCCACTTTAATTTAAGCAATCGAGGATTGGGTTTTTGACTTAAGAAACTCCACTTTCGATAAGACTAAACAACACTCAAGGAATAACTAATAGTACTCTCTATGATAAGGACGTGTAATCATCAGGTTATTGTCCTCGTAGATTATCGCGATTTATGCCTCGTGGTTATAATCGGATATGATTAAAAGGTATTGGATTAGCTCTCTAGAACTTGCTTCCCTCTTCAGATAGTTAAAGCTCCATCAATTGTAGGAATTTTTATTTTTTATTATTTATTTATTATTATTATTATTTTTTTTTGTGATTCTCCTATATTTTGGTAGATAACTTATTTCTCTTACACTTTAGCTTCTCCAGCACACGTTCTACCGCATAAAGTGGGCAAGTTCTAAAGTTTGAACCAAATTTGCATGAGTCCATGTTGGTATTAAAACACTTAGTCCTGTCAATTCGAGTTGTCAGATTGCTTTTAAGTAGCTAAAAGTTAGATTTACAGCACTAGCACCTTAACAATATATGTGCGTAATCAATGCAAGCAAGCAAATGTTATATGGTGTCTAACCTGCTAAATGCACTAGGTAGTATTAACTTATAGGATCTTAAGATGGCTTTGAGTATTATTTTAAAACTCTTAAGGTTTTAGATCTGATCTTGAGATTGGAGTAAAACACTACTAGAAATCCTGATGCAATAAAAAAAAAATAATAATAATTCGAAACTTAAATTTCAAAACATCAAGACCATGCTATGTCTAGTAAAAAGTTTGAAACCTAATATATTATTTTATTTATATTTAGTTAGAAACCAAATAAAAGTTTATAAAGTTTCATTACCTAACAAAAAAGAAAGAGTCTGCCGTGACATTTTATATGATGCTCACAAAATCAATTAACAAAGTAATTTAACAAAAAATAGATATACGGTCTAAGGAAAGTCAAACAAATGGCGGAGAGCGGGTTGGATTAGGTCCCTATGATTCTTATTATGGTGAGCTCTGGATATATAGGATTTTTAACCTATTATGGATAATCTATTAGAGTAGTGGGATAGATTCTGAATTCCTGTTACCTATCTCAAACTCATCTAAGCATACATTCAATCTTTTCATATAAACAATACAATAATCACAAGCCCTATAACTATTTACGACAGGAATTAAGAGTTCATCCAGTTCGATCATAAGAGCCAAAGCAAAGGGACTACGTGATTTAAGTTAGAGAATATTGATTAATTCACCCAGCGACAAAGAACGAGCTTAATTGATTTCATTTGAAAATATTGATACGTTTGTCAATATAAAATTTGGAAAATTGAACACTCACAATAACCGCTATATCTAAAGAATATTTAACGAAGTTAAAAGATTATTGCTAGAAATCATGTATGTGAAGAAGAATAACTACTCTCACCGATTTTTCTACATTTTGGATGGTGCTCACTTAATAACAAAACAGAAATCTGATGATCACCTTTTGAGATAAGCTGGTGTTTTCTTCTCTACCAAATTCCTGAGTATTTCTACTGCATGACAAGTGAATTTAGGTATTTGTCGGGAAACGTCAAACATTCAGCTATAAGATAAAGACGCATAGGAAGAATATTCATAGCAAACGTAGAAAGTTGTTCGAGAATTAATTGAAGATTCTTGTCATGGCCCAAGGGATTGGAACGTGAACATTTAGAAGAATGCATACAATCAATGTCAATCTCGTGGCCGGCCTTATTGGTTGGTCATGCCTTTGAATGTTTTTACCCCGTGAAAGTTGAATTTTTTGTGCATAGGAAGAATTATTTTTCACCTCCCCGCGTGGATAGAGATCTTATTTCTTAGTACTTCTTCTTCTTCTTCTTCTTCTTTTATTTATTTATTTATTTTTAATGTTGTTTGTCAAATATGGAGATATATTTTGGTAATGTTTGTATTAGTAATAGCAATTAGGAAATGAATCCTTTCAATGTTTGTCATTTCAATCTTCCTTAATTTACAAATTAATGATTAAAAATATTTAGGAATTTAAACTAACCTCGTAAAATCATTGTGATATTATCTTTTTCCTTTTGATCTTAATTTGTTAATTACACCTCTTAGCATCCCAAGGGGAAGAATTGATGGAATTCGAAAGAATGTAATTTTAGGGGATCTAGTATATGTTGGAAAAAGTATAAATAATGTGGGTTGATAATGGAAAGTTATTCTGTAAATTAAGGTCGATCATTTAACTACCTTATTTGTGAAATAGTTATAACTTGTTAAATATTAATAATTAACTTATTGGCATATGGAATCTAATCCATTTATTTAGGTATTACTAGATGAAAAGTTGAATAGATATAAATTAATTCTCTTCCTCTCCATTAGAATTACACACACAATTGTTTATCCTAAAGCTTTTGTAATGAAGAAGAAAGACGGTAATGGAAGAGAAGCTGATAAGTACAAAGAAAAATTTATTATCCGCTTTAATTGCAAGATGGACAAACATTCCTCTTCAGGTTTGTTATTCATGTAAAAAATTATATATATTATGTATAATTTTCATAAAATAGAATGATTTAAGTTGAATTACTAAATAGTATCCAATTATGAAATTATTTAAACAATTTGGAATAATTTGTTATAATAGAATATAAAAGGTAAGGGTTTTCGATATTATATTAAATAAGACAAAACAAAATATGAAAATGCATTAATAACACTGTAAATATACAAGAGATAAAAAAGGAAGAAGCTTGATATGACAAAAGAAAATATAGAAACACATTAATAATACCATAAAAAATATGAGATATATAAAAAAAAGGAAAAAGCTTTTAAAACTATATATTATAACATGATATAATTTAACAAATAAAATTATGGAAATATACTAGTGATGCAATTAAATATGCTATTTCATATTAAGTTATGCAAAAATTACAACCCATCATATAAACATTAGCACCTCTCTAAAAGTATTAGTTTTTTTTTTTTTTTTATGTAAATGGCACGTTTTCTATATACGAATTAAAAGAACATAATCTTTGATAGCAATGAGATCAAAAGTAAAAAATGAAAAATATAAGTATTGTATGAAATTAAATGACTATATGGTCATAAAAATTGAAGCATTTTATATTATGTATCATATATAAACCATATTATATATCATATCTATATTTAGTTGTTATTCGCAGTTGATGGAAAAATAAATGACTCCTTTAATTATCTCATCAAACTTTTATATTACAACTTTAAATTAGCTTTTAGTATTTTTGATGAATTATATTAGAATGAAACATATCTTTTTGCCATTAATGATTTACTTTTACATTTATTAGTTTTACTTTCGCCAATCATTTGTTCTTAATTCCAATCAGTATACTTCTATTTAATCTTGACAATTTTTTTCTCCTTAAGTTCCCTTAAAGATAACAAAATATAAGAAATTATATTTTTAACTTTTTATAATAATAAAATGTTAATTTCCATTTCTATTTTGATCATTTCTTGATAGTTCTTAATTCCTATTTTCATGCCTTTATCATTTTCTTAATTTTGAAAAATCATTGCCTTTAATTTCCCTTAAAAACATAGAAAATGTTGAAATATTACATTTTCATAATAATAAGATGTTAATTCTTATAGCCATCGATCATCTCCTAATTACTCTTAACTCCTATTTCATGCCTTTACTACCTTTTTAATTTTGAGATTTTTTTTTTCTAACTAATATGGAGAAATCATTGGTGGTTCAACTTTCTTTAAAGATGTACAAACATTGACATTTTTAAAATTACTATAATAATTAGCTATTAGTTTACGTATCAATTAATAATCTATTAATAAAAATTGCATTAATTAATTTTCATAATTTAAACATTAAATAAAATGACAAATCATTTAAGTCCCAACACTTCTCGTAGCCATAGATTTGACGATATTATCAAGGTTAGTCAACTGTGGAATGGGTCTAATTGTTGGAAGGAAGAAATCATCAACCACCCTATCAATGATCACATTAATGAGAAACTAGGCAAATTATTCTTCATGACACAAATGAGGTAGAGAAAGTTTGTACATGGATCGATGAAGTGAATGGTGAATTATCATCAAAATTAGGTTATTGATGCATGTGCTTAGTGGGGAAGTAGCAAGAAATGGAGTTGGTGTGGAAATGGATTTGGAAACCCCTAACAATTCCCATAATTAGAATGCTGATTTGGAAAATCCTTCACAATGGTACTTTCATGAGGGATAACCTAAGGAAGCTAGGAATTAATGTTAGTATGGAATGCCCTCTATGCCAAAATGTGGAGGAAAGTATCCAACACCTTTTCATGAATTGTAATTGGACAAAAGAGATATGGAGAAGGCTAAATATCCTAACCACTAACTAAGACCTATCTTTTACTGAGTTCTAAGCATAGCTAAGGGACTAGACAAGTCGGAAGTGGAAAAATTGGAAACAATGCATAGCTCCGAAGCAAGCCTTCACTTTGTTTACCATCAGAGCCATTTGGGGGGAGCAAAATAGAAGAATATTTTTGGCCAGAAGAAATGATTGAGGATTGGAGTAATAAAGTTAGAACCAAAGGAAATGAATGGCAGGCTTTAGACCACCTTAAGCAACATCCAGCAAATTTACATAAATTTGTGCAAGATTAGGAGAAACCTATGGAGGGGTGGGTGAAATTCAACTATAATGGAGCCTTAAGCAATATTGAGAGGGTTGTCGGAATTGGAGTCATTTGTCAAGACCACCATGAAACTGTCCTTGAGGGTATATCTAAACACATAAAGAATGCCTTTCTACTGGAAGTGGAACGTTTAGCAATTTGCTAGGGTATAGATTTAGCTTAACGTCTCAAAAGGACACAAATCATCTTTAAAATGGATTCCTAGCAAGTGGTGGATTGGATTAGAAGCAATACTCAAATTTAGACATATATCATCTAACTCTTGCAAAATGCAAAACTAATCTTATGATTTTTGATGCTAATATGTTATATAGGGTGAGCTACCAACGAAATGTAGATACTGATGCTCTTACTAAGTGAGGTCTAGAGGAAGATGCTATTGTTCATTTTGATAGTGTCTTTCCTTTGTTTTTGCCAAGTTTTATTGCTAGAGATAACTATCAAAACAATTCTATTGATGTTGTTAGTTGTAGTAGGACCTTGCTATTAAATAACTAGATTGTTTGTTGTCATCATTATGGAAAAAAAAAAAACATTTCTCTTAGCCATTTATCTTTATATAATTTTGTTTCATTAATGATTTACGTTATATTATTTTTCTTTAACTAGTAAGTTGTTCTCAATTCTATTTTAAGGTTTTGTTGCTTTTAGTAATGTGTCTTACTTTTTTTTTTTCTTGACTAAGATGTGTCATACTTTAAATGAAAGAAAAAAGAAAGAAAGAAAGAAAGAAATGCCAATTTTTACACCACTTATTTATTTATTTATTTTGCAAATTATAACATTATAGGTAAAATGTTTCTACAAATTACATAATTCACAATACATCTAACCTAAAATAAGTAGATATAGGAAGTCGCGACCTACTTTCCCATACAGTACCACCATATATATATATATGTGTGTGTTGAATTATTTAATGTTCCATTTATATACACAAGCTACTTATGCCCCACGCACCTTTTTATTGTTTTTAGTTTTCTCATTTACATTTTCAAATTTACAAATATGTCCTCAATAGTCATAATTATTTCCCTAAATCCTATATTTAATTGATATTTACAATTTTTAAAGGAGGATATATTTGAATTTAAAAAAAAAAATTGAAACAAATCTAGCAACATAACTATGTTATCAAAGAAAAGAAAAATTGCGATTTAACCTTATGAGAATCGAAAGATTAATTTTGTCATAATTGATGACATAAGATGTTGCTTGGATTTGCCTATTATTATACTCATCTTGCATATTTCACGCATGCAAGCCCCGAACATTAGAACTCTGAAATCTCTTGAGTTTTAAGGTGCTTGGAACTAGAGGCGTGATCATAACTATCCAAATAAAGTAAATAGGGTAAGATGTCTAGCGGAAAAATCACGAGTCTTCGTATTATATATATACACATATATATATGTATGTATGTATGTATATGCCAAAGCTTTCCCCTTTAAGTTAGACAATATCTTACTCTTAGCACCATGTATAATTGGATGTAATTACAAACATCAAGATTGAACTTTTGGTTGATGAATCCGGTGAATTAAAAATCTAACATCCTTATAGATGAGAATTATTTTGGAAAATACTAATGATTTTAGGGTTTGGTTTAATTGTTGAATAAATCCGCTTGAGATAATTATGTACTTTCCATGCTTGCAAATATGATATTTAAATGTTATTATATTATGTTTTAAATGTCATCAGTGTTACTTTTATGAAAATATTATTTAGTATGTGTATTCATGATATTAAATGAATACTTTCATTCTCTCACAAGCCACTTGCCAGTAATATGTATACGCATTTACTCTAAGAACAGTAGCTTCGTAAAACAGATTATTGCCAACCCACGTTTGCACGTATTGGACTATTGATGACATGGGATGTTTACACATTAAACGAATAACCGCTGATTTCATTGAATGTTTACACGTTCATTAAAGCTGAAACTTTATCACTGTTAGAAACTCAACATTGGGTTTTGGTTGTTGGGTTGGGTGGGGTGGTGGTGGTTTGTGGTGGGGTGGGGTTGGGGGTGTGAAGAATACATCAATCCATACTCTTTGTAGTTAACTTTTATATATACTAATATATCATTCCACATTTTTTATTGTTAACTTCCTCTCATTAGCTTTACTGCTCGGAGAGAATAAGAAAAACATAAATAAATACTTCATTTTTGTTTTGTAATTAAAAATTAGCCAAATTGCAAAATTATGTTTGTGTTTATTCAATATTTTTAATCGTTTGATGTAAATTGCAAATTACGAGAATTCTAATATTTCTACTTTGGAATAGGAAACCCAGTTACAACCTCTTTTCCAGTCCTAGAGATCAGAACTCCAACTTTAGCATTGAGGCACCCAACATTGCTTCTCTGAATGTATTCAGACGGACGCTATAAATATAATATAATCAACTAGAGTAAACTAATTTGTATATACCAAGTTTCCTATATTAACACTGTTTGTTTATTAGATACGATATGTTTGCTTCCCTTCATTAATTCTCTCTCTCTCTCTCTCTCTCTATATATATATCGATATATATATATATATATATATATTTGTAAACTTTGTAACAGAACTCCAGTCACATATTCTTCCCATTCCGGACAGGAACTCCATCTCCAACATTCAGGCCATCGATGCCGTCTTCAGGGTGCATCCTGACGAATACTGTAAATATAGTATATCTATTAGTAAGTACATTTTGTACATGGGCCCGGGATTTAACCAAACTTTGCACCGACCACTTTCCATTTCTTAGCTAATTCTACTTTTTTCAATTGCCAAATCATGAGCTTGCCAATCACGTTGTCCAGCATGTGTTCAATTTAGTTTTGCAACATACTTTCAAATTAAATTTCGTTACACTAATCTTTTTCCATATTAAAATATGTGATGTGTTTTCTTTCATTGGAATCTAAATTTATTTAGTGTCAGAAATGTGTATACACTTACTTTAGATCATAATGCAATCATTATAAATTTTTAAATATGATTTTCTTTTAATTAGAACAAGTACTTATATCTTATTTGATGCCTAAAAATTATATTTATTATTATTATTATGGTCACTTCTTTTATATGTTATATCATCTATAATGATTAATGATGCTATATTCTTCGTCATTATTTTATTAGGCTTAATTCTTGGATTTTTTTTTTTTTTTTTGTGCAAATGCATACACTTCATTGATCAAAGCATCCACCAGGAAGTGCATTTGATAACTCCATTAATATATGATGCATTTGATAACTCTATTACTATATGATGCATCCAAATCATCATTTTATGGGATGTATTTAGGTGTTAAGTGAACTAGACTAGAGATTTTCTTATCTTATACAAAGGATTGAAATAAGCTTCATGATAGATTTCAAAAGTATATAGACATTTTATATAAGTTTTACAATAATTTTATAAAATAACCTTTCAAATTTTTTCAAGTTAGAAGTGAAGAGTTGCCAAGGCTTTTATAACAAAATGGTATGAGTATTTATCTCTTAAGGGGATGGACTCAGTTCAATTCTTCCCTTCTACATGGTTATTGTAATAGCATTTGGAAGAAAAAGGAAAGAAGAAGAAGAAGAAGTGAAAAGCTATACGAAGGCACATAATGACAACACTTGGAAATAAATATGACATCCATGCATTACTTGCTACATCCCATAAAATTGGTAAAGGTCATTAGTCCTAAGTAATATCTCTCTTTATATACAAGCTCTTCCTACATGCTAAGCACATCATTAGAGAATTTTTATTGTGAAGGAAACAATGTAAATCAAATTGCAAGTATGATGGAAGGATTTCATCCTTAAAACTGAAGTGGACAAGATTGCACCAGTATTTTTGTCTAAAATAGGATTAATATATGATAGAAGTATATATCTATCTATGTATAAGATTGTAAATACGAACTTTTGAAAAAAAACAAAAAGGTGTTGAATACATTTATAGAATATTAATTGCATGAAACATATCATGAGAAATATGGATGAATTATCATGCATGTATCTATGAAATTTCATGTGAAGAAACTATATAATCTCAACTCTATCACATCATATCCATATTTAGATCAAATGGATTTTATAACTTTTTCAAAACTGAACCACATAATAGTATTACCTTCTCTTGGTTTATTTTGGATTCAAAAGAAATTAGAAACTCATGTAAAAGGAGCTTTATAACTTTCTTGATAGGTGATTCTTATATATGTCAAGAACTCTTAGATGCTATATAATTAATCATTTCATTAATCTATAATATCAAGGTCAAATCCCTATTTTTGGTCTCTTATATATTGTTTTTTTTTTAAAATATTGTTGATGGTGGAAATTGGATTAAAGGAATTCTAGACACTTATCGGCCTTTGACTCTACAAAAAGAAAGAAAGTTAAGCGATAGGGGGGTTAGGGCGACTTCGATATAGTTACTCCTATGCTTAAGTTAAGTTTTTATGGATGGAATATGAGGAAGCAAAAAAGGAGCAGAGTGTACATGAAGTGCCACTAGCCAAAATAATAACTTATAGTAGGAGGTCAAGCTTTATTTGTAACTGAAGTCGGGCAATTGCCTTATAATTATTACCTTGAGAATTCTCATGTAGGGAATTTGAATTAAGGATTGTGCCTAATACTTTGGAATGTGGATAGTTTATTGGTGTCTATTAGGTAGTTATCTGTTGCGGACTGTAACCAAGAATAGATAAGATTGGTTACTGGGTAGGTCTAAGTTTGTAGAAAGCTCAGAAAGAATAATAGAGAATGCCGCATGAAAGGGCGAATGCAAATGAAGGGTAAGCAAAAACCCATAAACAACTCTAATAGATATGATGCTTCAATGGCACTTCCGAAGACTCACGGTACAATTCGATATGACGCACAAATCAGTCCGATGAGGTTACTCACTATCTAACCTTGCTCAAGGGTTATGATAAGAGTGATGCCAAGAGTAAACAAACAGTGTTTACGCAAGGAAGTAAATACTCAAGTGTATTAAGGATAATCTTTGTATGTGTCCCTTACAACTATAATTATATTTATACCCATAGGTTAGGGTAACTTGCCCAAAAAGGAAAAGATGAAAGGACATTTCTTAAGGAAGTAATGTACAAGATACAAATGGGTAAAAATGAATATACAAGGAAAGCAATCATTGGTGCAATAGATTCTACATATGATACTGTATACTTGGTGATATTGTATTTGTGATGTCGTTGGAAGATGTGGACCAAAAGTATGGACAACTCACTTGTTAGAGTAGGGGTGGTTTGGTTAGTCCGAGCTCTTTCTCTTGGCATCTTGGTAAGGGTGCAGCTGAGTAAGAAATTGACCAGGCATGCAAGAGAATGAGGATGGACTATTGTCTCGGCCTTCCGCTTCTTAGCACACGACATGTGAGAAATAGGCAGTTATTCGGCTTGGCAGGTAGAATGGGTTAGCAAGGAGAACTCGACCTCTGCATGAGTTGGCTAGAATAGGAAGATTCATCTTGCTAGTCCCTCTAGTCTTTGAGCTTAACTACGAGTCAATGGTTCAGTAGCCTAATTCTCATTATTCCTTCTGAGTTGTTTTGGATTTGGGATCAAATCCGAATGGTCTTCATTTAGCTTTTTGTTAGGGTAATACGGACTAAGGTCAATAACATTGAAGGCCTTAGAAACCCCATAGCCTTCGCAAAACTTTAATCTATAAGCATTGTCAATGATCTTCTAGAGGATTCTAAAAGGTTTTTCAGCTCTTGTAGATAATTTGTTCATCCTTTTGTTTAGGAATTGTTCTTTGCTGAAGTGCAGCCATACTAAGTCTTTTAGCTGGAATTGTTTAGTCATCCTACCCTTGGTCTTCTTTTACATTTTTCTAGCAGCTTGGTCAATGTGTTAAGTGACTTTATCATAGATGTATTAGAAGGATTGTGCTTTAATTGAGGAGTCAGGGTCCTCTTGCGTGAGTGCAGGTATAGGGGTATGGTTGAAGGG
The DNA here is from genome assembly GCA_024138015.1 of Lumnitzera littorea. NCBI lineage: Eukaryota > Viridiplantae > Streptophyta > Magnoliopsida > Myrtales > Combretaceae > Lumnitzera > Lumnitzera littorea. Next base: position 42,992,714 of record JAMXBB010000001.1, on the reverse strand, counting down.
TAATTTGGGATTGAAATCATAGATCACTTTGAAGGGAGTTCGCTTAGTGGTGTCATGCACTGTTTGGTTGCAAGCAAACTTGACTACTGGTAAGCAGACGTCCCAATCAGCCAAGTTCTTGCCTATTGCAGCTTAAAGCAGTAATCTTAAAGTACGATTGACCACCTTTATTTAGTCGTCAGTTTGGGGGTGACAGGAAGTACTGAATAGTAGTTTGGTCTCCATTTAACGCTATAAGGTCCTCTAGAAATAGTTCAAGAACTTCGAATCTTTATTGGAGACTACACTTCTTAGCACGCTCTATATTTACACAATCTCCTATAAGAAAAGAGAAGCAATAGTAGAAGCATCGTTAGTTTTGGAGTAAGGCATGAAGTATGCGATTTTATTGAATCGATCCACGACGACCATTATAGAATCTTTGCCTCGGGTAGTTTGTGGTAGTTCGAGAACAAAGTCCATGCTCAATTCAGTCCATAGCTTTATCGGGATAGGTAAAGGCATTGCTTTCCCTTGCTTGGCTTGATACTTAGCCCTCTTATATACGGTACAGCTGTCGATTACACAGTGCACATCTCTCCTCATCTTTGGCTAGAAGAATTGACCATTCAACAGTTCACAGGTCCTTTTTTCTCCAAAGTGCCTAGGGAGTCCTCTGTTGTAGGCTTCCTTGATCAACGGTTCCCTTGGTGAATAAGTTGGTACACATAATTTCCCACCTCGGAATAAGTAGCCATCTTCCATATGACACTCATCCATTGTCCTTCCATCAATGCATTGTATGATTATGGGTCTAAAGTATGGATCCTTAGAATATTGTTATTTGATACTTACAAACCCAAACAGTTTGGTCTATAATTCGATTAAAAGCGCATGTTTCCTTGAAAGAGCATCTGCAACTATGTTGCTCTTTCCTTGCTTATATTTAATTACAAAATTGAATCCTTCAAGGAATTCAACCTATCTCGCTTACTGTTTCGATAACTTCGTTTGACTTTGGAGATACCTTAGAGATTTATGGTTAGTGTAGATAACAAACTCTCTTAGTAGTAGATAATACTACGATACTTACAATGCTTGGATTAGCACCAAGAGTTCTTTGTCATATACAGAGTAATTTAACTGTGGTCTTTTGAGCTTTTTATTGTGGAAGGCAATCGATCGGCCTTTCTGCATTAGGACAACACCTATTCCATTGCCTGACATGTCACATTCCAGCTAAATATTTTCTCGGAGTCAGGCAGTACCAACACCAGGGTGGAGGTTAACCACTTTTTATGTTGACAAAGCTCTTCTCCTCCCTTTCTCCCCATTGGAAGTTGGTGTTCTTCTTCATGAGCTCGATAAGAGGTACAGTGAGGGTGCTAAAATTCTTGATGAATTGTTTATAGAATGAAGCCAGTTTATAGAAACTTCTCACGTCGGTACAAGTAGTAGGAGTCGGCCATTCTACGATTGCTCGGATCTTTTCATCATTCGCTCGTAAGCCTCCTCTACTAACTACATAGCTCAAGAATACCACTTCCTTCTAGCAAAAGCAATACTTTTTGAGATTGTTGAATAGTTTTTTGGCACGGAGTATATCCAATACTTCTTGAAGATGTTTGTAGTAACTTGACATGTCGGTACTATAGACTAATATGTCATCAAAATACACTATAACACACTTTCCAATCAGATGTCTTAACACGTAGTTCATCAATCGCATGAAAGTGCTTGGGGCTTTTGACGGACTGAATGACAGGACTATCCACTAATAGAGTCTATGCTAAGTTTTAAATGTAGTCTTCCATTTATCTTCTGACCCCATGCAAATTTGATGGTAGCTAGGCTTAAGATCAATGTTGTTGAAAATCTTGGCTCTACTTAATTCATCTAACAGATTTTCTAACCATGAGATATGATACCTGTACTTGATAGTAATCTTGTTCATGGCACGGCTATCTACATACATTTACTAGCTTTCATCCTTCTTCGATACTAGAAGGGCAGGTACAGTGCAAAGGCTGAGGCTTTCCTTTACATGTCCTCTCTCTATCAACTCATTGACTTGTCGTTGGAGCTTAGTAGCCTGTTTGGGATTCATCTGATAGGTTGGCTTATTCAACAGTGCAACGCTGAACGCTGGGTACTAAGTTAATGCAATGCTCTATGTCTTGAGTTAGGGGCAACCTCTTAAGTAACTACTCCAGGAATAGATCAGCATATTCGTCCAACAACTTTTTGATTTCCTAGGGTAGTTCACCCTACTCCTTCATTTCTAATAGGCACTTGACTAACATAAAGGTCAGTTTGTTAGCATTGATGGCCTCTTGGAGCTTAGTTCTACTCATCACTAAAGCCTTCTTCAATTCGTGAGCAAGTTTTGTCTGCAACTTGTTAACTTCTCTCAGCGGCATCAGGTTTAGTGTGATCTTTTGGTCATCCTTCTTGAATATGTATGTATTCTTATAGCTGTCATAGATAATTCTTCTATCAAACAATGACGATTTACCTAGTAACACGTAAGAAGCGCACATGGGCAGCACGTCATAAAGAATTTGGTCTCAGTAATTTCCTATTGTGATCGACAGCATTATTTGCCAAGTAACATGTAATGCTCCTTTCTCGCTCAACTATTGCAATTTGTACGGCCTCAGATGTATAGCGATTGATAACTTTAGTTTTGAAACAAGATCGGTTGATGCTACATTGGTGCAGCTTCCATTATTTACGATGAGGGCACGCACCTGATCATTCACCTTACAGGTGGTATGGAACAAATTCTCTCAGTAAACACATTGGACAACCATGAGTAACTTGTCCAATTCCTTAACAAATACGTCCTCCTCAATCAGCTCTTTCTCGACATTTTCTTTTTCGGCAAGGACCTCTTCCTCCTTAGATTCCTCATCTATTCTGTCTACTTCTAGCTTCGGGATGTCTCCCTTGATGACCATTGTCCTATGATTCGAGCACTGAGCAACCATATGTTTAAACTCTTGGCACTTGAAGCACTTGATCTGGCTTGTCTTCCTGCCAGACCTTTGGCCCTTCTCATAAGTTTAGGTTGGCACTTTAACATCAGGTTAGCCTTTTTGCTTGGTTCGGACATCAATCTTTCGGCTCAGCTTGGTACTCGACTAAGCTTAGTGGCTTACCTATTCGGGTTGGCCAGTCGACATCCTGGTTGTTAGTTAGCTCCTTTATCTTTCTGCTTGCTAGGCAATCCTAACAGCTTCATCCATTGTGTTAAATTGTTGGAGCTCTATAATGTCTCAAATGTCTCCCCTCAACCTAATAATGAATCTTAAGATTGTTTAGGCTGGTGGTTCCTCTACTTTGCAATGGATCATAAGCATTTGAAATTCTTGAACATACTCATCAATAATAAGGCCTCCTTATCTTAGCTCCTAAAGTTGAGTGAAAGTATCTTGAAGATAAGTTTCTGGCACGAATCTATTTCTAAGTACTCTCATCATCTTAGGTTAAGTATTAATCTCTCGGTAACCCCCTTGTCTCCTTGTAGCTTGGAAATTCTTTCACCACATGGCGGCATATCCGAAGAACTCAACAACAGTAGTTCTCACTTTCTCATAATCTTTGTAATGATAATAATAAAAAATACGGTCTGCTTTCTCTTCCTATTCTAAATATTCATCAACGTTCCTAAATCCATTGAAGCTTAGAATCCGAAACTTCACATAGTCAGATGCTTTATGGATTTGTACGTACTCTTCTTCGAAATACTTTTCCTCATCCTCTTCATTAAGTTCTCTCAGGTCTATTCTTTGCCTGGTCCGCCTATTCCTCTACCTTGAACTGGTCGAGCTAGGTTTTGACCTCTAATAGGTTAAGCAACTTATGGGGTATTTTGCGTGGCTTTAGTAGGTTGGCAGGTTAGTACATGAATAGCTTGAGTTAGATCTACTAAGAGGTTAGCTACCTCATCGAGTCTTTTGTCAGTACTCCTCAGTGTTCCTTGGGACTGTTGTCTATGGTGGATAACTCCCACACTTAGATCTATCATTTTCTTCACTAATTCAAAGCTTACACAAACACTTTAGGAAATCAACAATTAACAGCACAACACTCAAATCAACACAGTAACTTACTTTGGTTTATACACACAAAATAGAGTATAAATAGAACTTTAGAGGAACTAACAACTTGAATAAAACCTTTGCTTTGATACCAAGATATTACGGATTGTAACTAAGAATAGATAAGGCCGATTGTTAGGTGGGTCTAAGCTTGTAGAAAGCTTGAAAGGAATAATGGAGAATGCCATGTGAAAGGGCGAATACAAATGAAGGGTAAGCAAAAACCTACGAACAACTTTAATTGATATGATGCACCAATGGAACTTTCAAGGACTTACGGCACAATTCGATATAATGTATGAATTGGTTTGGTGAGGTTACTCACCACCTACCCTTGCTTAAGGGTTAGGATAAGAGTGATACTAAGAGTAAATAAGCAGTGTTTATGCAATGAAGGAAATACTTAAGTGTATTAAGGATAATCTCTATGTGTGTCCCCTACAGCTACAGTTACAAGGGTATTTATACCCATAAGTTAGGGCAACTTGCCTAAAAAGGAGAAGATAAAAAGGGCATTTCCTATGAAAGTAATATACAAGATACAAATGGATAAAAATGAATATATAAGGAAGGCAATCATTAGTGCAACAGATTCTATACATGATACTATATACGTGGTGATACTGTATTGGTGATTCCATTGAAAGACGTAGACAAAAAGTATAGATAGCTTGCTTGTTTGAATAGGGGTGGCTTGGTCAGTTCGAGCTCTTTCTCTCGGCATCTTAGCAAGGGTGTGGCCGAATAAGAAATTGATTAGGCATGCGAGAGAATAAGGGTGGACTGTTATCTCGACCTTCTGCTTCTTAGCACACGACATGCGAGAAACAATAGTTACTTAGCTTGGCAGGCAGAATGGGTTGGCAAGGAGATACTTAGCCTTCGCATGAGTCGGTTAGAATAGGGGGATTCATCTTACTAGTCCCCCTAGTCCTCGGGTTTGGTAGCTTGATTCCCATTAGTTATCCATGTTAGGATTCTTAACTACCTATGCTTTTATTTAAATTTGAACTCTTTATAGACTTGACTAAGTCTTCCTGAGCTACTTATCACTTGCCTGGGCTAATTAAAGTTATTCTGACCTAATTCTAAGTATCTATCTATATCTTAAGCTTTTTTGCTTTCGAGTTGTTAAGCGCTTAAGGGATATAAGATTAGTAAAAGAGGTTAGATGCACGATATAGAGGGTTAAATAAAAGGCAATAGATTGGATGTGAACTTCTTTAGGTTGGTTTAGGGGCTTAAGTGCCTTAGATGAAAATTCTTTATCAACATTTGCCTCCTGACTCTCCTTAGTGGAGACACTAAAGAGAGTAAAATGCTATATTAGGATGACCTTATGTCATGGATCTTGGAGACGCTATTAATGGACTTCAGAGTATCCAACCTTCATTCACCTTGAGTTTGTTATCTCGATTTCACTTTTATGAGGTCGTGATATTTCTTATCAATGTCGATCCATATTTTGCTAGCTTACCAAATAAGTTTCACATCCAATTAGTGATGCTTCATATTTTGGATTTAGGAATTTGTGTTGTCATGTCAGATACCACATGTGTTCCTAAGGGCAAAATTTAATCATAACCGTTCGATTGTTGCAAGGGTAATGTAATCGTATGGTTGGAAACTTTCTGTGAGCACGTTTTTACATGGATCCAAAAATTCATACTCTACTTTCTATCTCTTTTATTTTCTTTACTTGATTTCTTTTCTTTCTTTCTTTTTGCAACCTCTTCATTTAACTAGTTGTATTTCCTTACTCCTGACTAACAACTTCTCCTTATACCTTTGTTTCGACAATTTTCTTCTTCTCCTTCATCTCATCTCATGATTTTCTTTCCTCTTTTCACTCTTTATCCATCTTAAGCATCTTCTTGAGGTAAATATATCTAGCTCACAAATTTGAAACTCAACTAATGCTTAGTAATGGAGAGAGGAATCGGCTACCACATATGGAGTAGGCGGTTTACCTCCTCATGAGTAACCCACTAGTATGATGGATACCAAGAGTGACTACCCTTAGGATCTATCAAGTCTAACTAGCTTAGCTAGAATTCGTACCCTTAAAGCTTAAAGGATTAGGAAGCTCCTTTTCGATGAATATTCCTATGATAATGAAGGCATTGTTTTGGTCATTCCCTTACATTTAGGTATCGAGTATGATTTGAGCCCTTATGATGTTGTAAGTACAATCACTGAAAAGGAGTTCAACGACTTGAAACTCAATCTTTGATCAGCTTCTTGAGTTGAAGAATTAAGAGGCCTCAATCATACAGTCACCTCCTTGAGGAAACGTGAATTTTCACTCTTCGAAAAGTACTTTGAGGTCGGTTTGAGATTTCCTTTTTTCCTTTATGAAAGATCATTCTTTACGTACCATCACATCTACCCATCCATGTTAACCCCTAGTTCATGTAGACTGATGGTTGGTTTCAAATGGATTTGTGAGGATTTAGAGGTCAAGGCTATTGTGGCTTTGTTTTGTTATTTCTTTATGATCAAAAGAGGTGATGGGTGCTTTTACATCGATGCACGACTTAGGAGGAAGATCTTGATAGGGTTAGAATCCTCAATTCATGATTGGAAAAATAAATAGGTCATGGTTGGATTAGAAACCAACCTAGATTTCCCTTTGGTTTGGAGCTACCCCATTAGACAGTATGATATTAAGAAATTGCTTCCTAATGATCAAGCTGCATATGAGACCATCATGAAGGCCTACAATCATAACTGATCCCATTAGGATGCCGATATCATTATCGATAAGTTTCCATGTAGAGCTTCAATCTTTGCAAGGGATGAGGTCATAGATTTAAAAGATGTAAGTGCATTTCGCAAGGAAGATATTGAGGGTGCTAATGAAGGCACTGTAGTAGAGTAAGGTATAGGTTTCTTGAGGTTTCATGATAATGCGAAAATAGCATATAATTTCTATAGTTATTTTGTGCTATTTTTGACCTTAATCAAGTTAACTTTGTGTTATTTTGAGCTTAATTTATTTAAATTTCAATTCAGGGGCTTTTTAAGCATTTTATGAAGTTTTCAAAATTTTTAGCACTTTTTGGAGTAATTTAAAGTAAAAGCATTGATCATGGAATGAAGTGAAGAAAGTTTGGACATGAATGGAGTGAAGAACAGAGTCTAACTTCATTTGATTTGGAGAGATTGATGATTTTAAATCAAGTTTTTGAAAATTTGAAATTGTTTTGGATGAATTTTGAAGTCTTGGAAAGGACCATACTTTTGAATAATGAATATTCATTGAAATCACAAGCAAAGGAGCGATAAACAAAGTCAAAATTGGTGACTAGGAACGACCATCACCATGGTCACTACGATAAGTAATTTTATCAATTTTGAAGCTTTTGTGTGAAGAATAAGTACATAGTTAGACACCATGGTTGTGTACCTAAGGCGTAGTTACGATATGACATGCAAATCTTCTATTTTTGTTATGCTTGTTTTATTTTTAGACATACAGTATTCAGTGTATCTTTTATTTTGTTAAGTCTCTCTTTGTAAACCTAACTCTATAGTTCTATAAATAGATCTTTAGGCTTATGTTTTTAGAGAGAGCCCCATTTGGGTAAGTTGTAACTTAAAATGTTGTAGAGGTCTCTCAATTTAATTTTCTTTTCTATTTTATTATGCTATTACTCTTTTAATATGTTCTTAGTGAAATATTATTGAAATCTAGTTCCTTCTTACAGCAATTATTTTTTCTTTCTATGATTTTATTCTTTGATGATTTAATTACGTCGAATAAATTGTCTTCCTTTAGTATTTCTCACGGTTATTAACTAGATGTTTGAGTTTACTAGAGAGTTACGAGGCCTATAGTAAACAAACGAGCATAATTAAAATTGTTTTAATGTTTTAAGAGATTAGATATTGGATCTCTTCAAATTAGGGAAACCTAATAGTGGGATCAATGTATTTCATGCAATCTTAAGATGCTTTATTTAGTAGTGAGGTGAGTAGAGAGGTCTTAAGATTCGGAATTAGCCAGAGATACGAATCCAGCTAATTTAGAATCTACTTTCCATAAGAATAGGATTAGGATTCTCTATAGTCAAGATAATAATTGAGATTGAAATGTTTTACGTAACTAGAGAGTAAATAATAAAGATTCACTGAGGATTATGTTTTTTTTTTTTTTATTAATTCATGTTGCTTGTTTATTTTAATTAGTTTAGTTTATTAATTTTATTACTTTTGCTTGTTCTTGTTTATTTTATTTTTCTTATGTTATCAATCTTTATTCATCTTTCCTATTTAATCACAATTTATTCTTTATTGTAAAGTACAGTAATTGGATATTTTAGGAAATTACCAATAATTAGGTTCGCAACACATTAGTTCATTGTATTATTAATACTCGGCTTTGCATTCGTTTTAACTATAATGTAACTTGATTAGGTACACTTGCTTACTGTGACCAAGTTTATGGTGTGGTTGTTGGGGAGCCAAAATGAGTAACTAAGTTAGAATTAGTAAGAACCTAAATTTTCAATTATTTTAACACTTTTATAACAATTTTTCCTATGATTCTTTTGATATTTGTTTATTAGTATACTTTTAACTAGTTAAGCATGCAAGCATTAGTTAGAGAATTGCATTAAGGATGGATTCAACTATCAAGCCAACGACGCAAAAAAAATAGTGCTTTTTCGAGGGTAGGTGAAATTCGGTTAAGCCTATTTCAATTTAGTTATTTTTGTTAGTTAGTTAGTTTTTTCTTTTTTCTTTTTCATGACTCAATTCAAGTATCAAATTTTGACTTCATTAGTTTTTTCTTGCTTTGAGCAATATGGATTCATCTAAAAACATATATTGATTTATTGTTGCAATAGTGAATTTATAATTGTCAACCAAGTGATATTTGGTATGTTTCGATGATCTAATTTGTTCTACCATTGATTTTTTCTAAGGCCATTGTAGAAATCAAATTAAGGGAATTAAAATCGCAAGAATTAGAGGCTTAAGGATGAACATAGCCATGACCACATTTGTAGACTTGGCCTGTGTTCCTCTGAAAGATTATTTTAAGAGGAAAAATTGTGAGGAATTTGTAGACAAGAAGTCTTCAAGGAAGGACCATGCTCATGTTTGCACTTAGGTACGCAAAAAAAAAAAAAAGAAGAAGAAGAAGAAGAAGAACTCATTCTAGTACATACACACACTCTCTAAATTTCTATTTTCTTTTATTTCTCTATCTATATAACAATCCCCCTCCCAACTCTACCCTCCCCGCCGCCTTCCTAATAATCTTCACAAAACTTTATGATTCAACGCCATATACTAGAAATTTAAGGTACGTACATCATCCTTGAAGAAATCTCATATTAATTCAAGGTACGTATATCATCCTTCTCTAGTTATTTTTATAGATTTGTGGTTGGATTGAATAATAATTTGATTTTTAATGAGGGTTTTGTGAAGAACATCTTTATATGCATGAGTAGAAATCTTGATTTCTATGAGTGATTTAGGATAGCTACTATTCTAAAAAAGTGTTGTACATCCATTGTCTACTAGAAATTACATGAAAAACACGTGCTTATGGAGATTTGTATGTGAGAGTAATTTTCCATAATAAGTGAAAATTAAGGAAAGAAATAGAAAGTGGAAGAAGATGATGAAAAATGATGTTTATTCCATTTGATAGGAATCAACTCCTTGGACTAGTCATGCGTACTTGAGGTAGAAGACTATAAGGACTTACACGAAGAATACAAACTCGAAACCCAATTAAGAGGAGGATTCATATTTCGATCTCCATCTTTTACTCTACTTTTGACTCGAGCATTGAGCTCATACCGTAATCTAGACAATTCTTGAGCTAACTAACATCAAACCTCTGTCCGAGTTGAGCTATTGAGACATCTAACTAAGAAAGGATTAGAGTGTTCCTCATGGCCCATGCCCTAACTTAGACCTAACCAGGTCAATTCTGACCAATGAACCCCTTCTAACTTCGCCCTAACTACATTGCAAGCCTCCAACCATCCCTTGACATGTTTCTTCTAGCACAACATTCAAAGGATTCCTTACTCTTTCCATACAGAATATTTTTTGTCCTTTTTACCCTTTTTAGTATGTTTTATGTATACTATTTGTAAATTACCCTTTTGTCTTTTCTATGTATGCCTTGTAACCTTAGTGAGGTTGGTATATAAACTCTATTTGCATGTATGTAGATACATCATTGCATTATTGAATATTACTAGTTTCTTTCTTCAGTAACCCAAGTGTTCTCATTTTATCTTATCTCTTATCTATTCCATTATTTTATGCTTTCTTCAGTAACAGTAAATTCAAAGACAATTTTTATTTCCGATAAGTTATTTTCCTTTTTAAGCATCTTAAGCTCATACATACTTCACCCAAGTCTATACACTAAAAATTCATAGATTTAGGGTCTTAAATTGCTTAAAAGGCAAAAACTTGGCAATGGAGATGATGACTCTTGGGGCTAAAAGAAAAGAAAGAATAGTCAGAGATAATGGGGTAAAGTAATAATAATAAAAAAGAAGAAGAAGAAGAAAAGAGGCTGAAAGATTAAGCCTAAGTGCAAGATGAAAGCCCTAAAGGACATATCACATCTTAGTAGGGGCAGCTAAATTGAATCAAAAGGCCGGGAGTTAAAGCTTAAGTAGCCCCAAAAACATAAGGCCTTGAATCATATTCTAAAGCTCGGAAACCCAAAATCTTTATATCCACTCTGAAGCTTCCCTTACCTTTGCTGAATCACACAAAGCCTTCCCACCTACAATACCATTCTTATGTAGTAAAAGCTCTTCCGATCTTAAGAAATTATCTATCTTTAATAAAAATTGTTTTTGAAATTGGGATAAGCATACTTTTAATTTTTTCCTTAAGGCTCTTGATTTCTATACCCAGTATAAATAAAAGTACTTCTTTCAAAATAGGCCTTCTCATTAGTCCTTTTTGAACCCTTTTAAGCAAATGCCTAAATTCATAATGTTGAACCGAAAAAGTCCTAACAGATTGATCAAAGTGTATCACTTACAAAATGGACTGTAATTTTTGGAATTGCAGTTAAGAGTAAAATCTAGATTGAGAGCTAGTAAGGAAGTCCTTTTCAACTAAACAAATCATGGCTTACCTTTTCTATAGGAAAGGAATGTTTAAAATCACAAAGCCCCATAAGAAAGCTTTAAGGTTAAGGGCGTTGAGAAGCTCTACATGATTACTAAGGAAAATGGTGGTTATAAACTTGTTTCTTAAATAAGAATCTATACTTGTTGACAAACTTTCAAAAAAAAAAAAAAAAAAAGAAAGTAGGAAGAAGGGAAGGGAGCGAAAATAAAGGCTTGTCATAAGTTTTTTTTTGTCCATTTTTAAATCCATGTCGGCTCGGGTAACTAAACTTTCAATTCACGTCATCCGTTTCCTTTTCAATGTGATCATACTTTTTAAATTGACCATAATAGTCTAGACCATTCTTCCCTAATGTAGTTTTTAATGTCCATTAACTCTTTTTCAAATCAAGGGGTTTATCCCTAATGCCTTTTTCATAAATGGTATTTTAACATTTTCCCTATAAATTTTTTTCCAAGTCAATAAGTTTTCAAACTGGTTGTTTTCCTTACTTTATTTCTTTAATCCTTCATAAACATCCCTTAGGGTTTAATCTAGCTGTTAAAGCACTATCCCCTCTTTTAATTTGTCTTTAGAGATTTAACCATCCTTTAGGGCACTGTTCCATCTTTCATTTTTAGGGTTCTAAATAGCTATTAGAGCGCTGACCCATTTTTTGTTGAACTTTGAGACTCTAACTAGCCATTAGGGCGTTATCCCATATTTACCATTCTGTTTAGGGTTCTGGCCAGCTCTTAAGAGTGCCATCCCCACTATCTTTCATCATTTCTTGGATTTTAGCTGGCTCAAGGAGTGCTTCACTCATTTCATCTTAGTTAGTAAGCTCATAAGGGCACGACTAAGTCCTCTATATCTCTTTAGGGTCTTAGCTAGCTCAAAGAGCGCTTCCCTCGTTTTACCTTAGTTAATTAGCTCATAAGGGCACAACCAAGTCTTCAATGTCTCTTTAGGATCTTAGCTAGCTTAAGAAGCATTTTTCTCATTTCATCATGGATAGTTAGCTCTTAGGGGCATATCCATGTCCTTAATATCTCTTTAGGGTCATAGCCAGCTCAAGAAGCACTTTGCCCGTTTTACTTTGGTTTGTTAGCTCATAGGAGTATGATTAAGTTTTCAACATCTCTTTAAGGTCTTAACTAACTCAAGGAGCGCTTCGCTCATTTTACCTTGGTTAGTTAGCTCATAGGGGTACTACAAAGTCTTTAATGTCTCTTTAGGGTCTTAACTAGCTCAAAGAGCACTTTGCTTGCTTTACCTTAGTTAGTTAGCTCATAAGGGCACGACTAAGTCTTCAACATTTCTTTAGGGTCTTAGTCAGCTTAAGGAGCACTTTACTCGTTTCATCTTGGTTACTCAGCTGATAGGGTGACGACCAAGTCTTCAATATCTCTTTAGGGTGTTAGCTAACTCAAGGATTACTTCGCTCATATCACCTTGGTTAGTTAGCTCATAGCGGCACCACCAAATTTTTAACATCTCTTTAGGATCTTAGCCAGATAGGAGCACTTCGCCCATCTCATTTTGGTTAATCAGCCCATAGGTGCACAACTAAGTCCTCAATATCTCTTTAGGGTCTTAGCTAGCTTAAGGAGTGCTTCGCCTGTCTCATCTTAGTTAGTTAGCTCATAGAGGTATAACCAAGTTTTCAACATCTCTTTAGGGTCTTAACTAGCTCAAGGAGTGCTTCACCCATTTTACCTTGGTTAGTCAGCTCATAGGAGCATGACCAAGTCTTTAGCATCTCTTTAGGGTCTTAGCCAGCTTAAGGAGTGCTTTGCCCGTTTTACAATTGTTAGTTGTTAGCCAGCTCAAGGAGTGCTTCACCTGTTTTACCTTGGTTAGTCTTCTCATAGGGGCACTATCAAGTCTTCAACAGCTCTTTAGATTCTTATCTAGCTTAAGGAGCACTTTGCCCATTTCATCTTGGTGTGTCAACATATAAGGGCATGACTAAGTCCTTAATATTTCTTTAGGGTTTTAGTCAGTTTAAGAAGCACTTTGCCCATCTTATCGTGGTTAGTATAGGGGTACGTTATATCTTCAACATCTTTTTAAGGTCTTAGCTAGCTCAAGGAGTGCTTCGCCCATTTTCATTGGTTAGTTAGCTCAATGGGGCACGAGCAAGTCTCCAACGTCTCTTTAGGGTCTTAGTCAACATAAGGAGCGCTTCACCCATTTTCCTTGGTTAATCAGCTCATTGGGGCATGACTAAGTCTCCAATGTCTCTTTAGGGTCTTAGTCAATGCAAGGATTGCTTCGCCTATTTTACCTTGGTTAGTCAGCTTATAGGGGTACGACTAAGTCTTCAATACATTTAAAAGGTCTTAGCTAGCTTAAGGAGTGCTTCACTAGTTTTAACTTGATTAGTTAGCTTATAAGGGCATGACCAAATCTTCAATGTCTCTTTAGTGTCTTAGCCAGCTTAAGGAGGGCTTTGCCCATTTTACCTTAGTTAGTCAGCTCATAGGAGTATGACTAAGTCCTCAATATCTCCTTAAGGTCTTAGCCTAGTCAAGGAGCGCTTCGCCTGTTTTACCCTAGTAAGTCAGCTCATAGGGGCATGACTAAGTCTTCAATCTCTTTAGGGTCTTAGCTAGATTAATGAGTGCTTTGCCCATCTCATCTTAGTTAGTTAACTCATAGGGGCACGACTAAGTTGTCAACATCTCCTTAGGGTCTTGCACAACTCATGGGGCACTTCGCTCATGTCATCTTGGTTAGTCAGCTCATAAGGGCACGACTAAGTCTTAAACATCTTTTTAGGATTTTCACTACACCAAGGAGTGTTTCGCCTATTTCATCTTAGCTAGTCAGCTCATCGGGGCTTGACTAAGTCCTTAATATTTCTTTAGAGTCATAGCCAGCTTAAGGAGAGCTTTGCCCATTTTACCTTGGTTAGTTAGCTCATTTGGGTACTACTAAGTCTTTAGTGTCTGTTTAGGGTCCTAGCAAGCTTAAGGAATGCTTTACTCGTTTTACCTTAGTTAGTTAGCTAATAGGGGTATGACTAAGTCTTTAACATCTTTTTAGGGTCTTAGCCAACTCAAGGAGCACTTTGCCTGTTTCATCTTGGTTACTCAACTGATAGTAGTTTGATTATGTCTTCAATATCTCTTTAGGGTCATACTTAGCTTAAGGAGCGCTTCACTTGTTTTACCTTAGTTAGTCAGCTCATAGGAGAACGACTAAGTCTTCAATGTCTCTTTTAGGTCTTAGCTTGCTTAAGAAGTGCTACGCTTGCTTTGCCTTCATTAGTCAGCTTGTAGGGGTATGACTAGGTCTACAACATCTCTTTAGGATCTTAGTCAGTTCAAGGAGCGCTTTGCTTGTTTCGTTCTTATTAGTTAGCTCAATGGGGTTCAACTAAGTTTTCAATATCTCTTTAGGGTCTTAGCTAGCTCAAAGATTACTTCGCCTGTCTCATCTTGGTTAGTCAGCTCATAGGGGTAGGACTAAGTTTTCAACATCTCTTTAGGGTTAAAGCTAGCTTAAGGAGCACTTCACTTGTCTCATCTTGGTTAGTTAGGTCATAGGGGTACGATTAAGTTTTTAATGTCTCTTTAGCGTCATAGTCAGCTTAAGGAGCACTTTGCCAGTTTCACCTTTGTTAGTCAGCTTATAGGGGCTTAACTAAGTCCACAATAACTCTTTAGGGTCTTAGCTAGCTTAAGGATTGCTTCACTCGTCTCATCTTGTTTAGTCATCTCATAAGGATACAACCAAGTGTTCAACATCTCTTTTAGGACATAGCTAACTTAAGGAGCATTTTGCCTGACTCATCTTAGTTAATTAGCTCATAGGGGTACGACCAAGTTTTCAACATCTCTTTAGGGTCATAATTAGCTTAAGGAGCAGTTCGCTCATTTCATCTTAGTTAGTTAGCTCATAAGGGCACGACCTTATCCTCATTATCTTTTTAGGGTCAAAGCCAGCTCAAGGAGCGCTTCGCCCGTTTTACTATGGCTAGTTAGCTCATAGGAGCATGATTAAGTCTTCAATGTCCCTTTAGGGTCTTAGCTAGCTCAAGGAGCGCTTCGCCCATTTTCCTTTGTTAGTTTGCTCATTGGGGTACGACCAGGTCTCTTATGTCTCTTTAAGGTTTTAGTCAACTCAAGGAGTGCTTTGTTTATTTTACCTTGGTTAGTCAACTCATAGGGGCACGACTAAATCTTTAACATATTTATAGGTTCAGAGTCAGCTTAAGGAGTGCTTCGCCCATTTCGTCTTGATTAGTCAGCTTATAATGGTACAACTAAGTCTTTAACATCTCCTTAGGGTCTTAGCCAGCTTAAGGAGTGCTTCGCTCATTTTATCTTGGTTAGTCGGCTCATAAGGGCATGACCAAGTCCTTAATATCTCTTTAGGGTCTTAGCCTATTCAAGGAGTGCTTCACCCGTTTTACCCAAGTAAGTCAACTCATAAGGGCACAACTAAGTCTTTAACGTCTTTTTAAGGTCTTAGCTAGCTCAAGGAGTGCTTCGCCCATCTCATCATGGTTAGTCAGCTCACAGGGGCATGACTAAGTTTTCAACATTTCCTTAAGGTTTTAGCTAGCTCATAGAAAGCTTCACCCGTTTCATCTTGGTTAGTCAGCTCATAGGGGTAAGACTAAGTCTTAATCATCTCTTTAAGATCTTATCCAGCTCCAGAAGCGCTTTGCCTATTTCATCTTAGTTTGTTAGCTCATAGGGGCTTGACCAAATCCTCAATATCTCTTTAGAGTCTTAGCCAGCTTAAGGAGCGCTTTGCTTGTTTTACCTTGATTAGTTAGCTCATTGAGACAATATCAAGTCTTTAATGTCTCTTTAAGGTCTTAGCTAGCTTATGGAGTGCTTTGCTCGTTTAATCTTGGTTAGTCAGCTCATAAGGGTACTACTAAGTCTTCAACGTCTTTTTAAGGTCTCAGCCTGCTTAAGGAGTGCTTTACCTATTTCATCTTCGTTTGTCAACTTATAGGGGCATGACTAAGTCCTCAATATCTCCTTAGGGTTTTAGCCAGCTCAAGGAGTGTTTCGCTCGTCTCATTTTGGTTAGTCAGCTCATAGGGGTAAGACCATGTCTTCAATGTCTTTTTAGGGTCTTAGCCTAGTGAAGGAGTGCTTCCCCCATTTTCCTTGGTTAGTGAGCTCGTTGGGGTACAACCAAGTCTCCAACATATCTATAGAGTCTTAGCCAACTCAATGAGTGCTTCACCTGTATTACCTTGGTTAGTCAGCTTATAGGGGCACTACTAAGTCTCTAACATATCTTTAGAGTCTTAGCTAACTTAAGGAGTGTTTCACATGTTTCATCTTGGTTTGTTAACTTCTAGGGGCTCGATTGACTCCTTAATATCTCTTTAGGGTTTTGGCTAGCTCAAGGAGTGCTTCACTTATCTCATCATGGTTAGTTAACTCATAAGGGTAGGACTATGTCTTCAACATCTCTTTAAGGTCTTAGTCAGCTTAAGGAGTGCTTCACCCATTTTACCTTGGTTGGTCAGCTCATTGGGCTACGATTAAGTCTTTAACATATCTATAGGGTCTTAGCCAACTCAAGGAGTGCTTCGCCCATTTTACCTTGGTTAGTCAGCTCATAAGGGCATGACTAAGTCTTCAACGTCTCTTTAGTGTCTTAGCCAACTGAAGAAGCGTTGCGCCTGTTTTACCTTGGTTAGTCAACTTAAAGGGGCATGACCAAGTCCTTAATATCTCTTTAGGGTCTTAGCCTACTTAAGGAGCGCTTTGTCCATTTTACCTTGGTAGGTCATCTCATAGGGGCATGACGAAGTCTTTAAAGTCTCTTTAGAGTCTTAGCTAGCTTAAGGAGTGCTTTACCCATCTCATCTTGGTTAGTTAGCTTATAGGGGCACGGCCAAGTTTTTATCATCTCCTTGGGGTCCTAGCCAGCTCATAGAGTGCTTTGCCCATTTCATCTTGGTTAATCAGCTCATAGGGGAACTATTAAGTCTTAAACATCTCTTTAGGATGTTAACCAGCTCAAGGAGCACATCACCCGATTCATCTTGTTTAGTTAGCTCATAGGGGATCAGCTAAGTCCTCAATATCTCTATAGGGTCTTAGCCTGCTCAAGAAGCGCTTTATCCATCTCATCTTGGTTAGTTAGCTTATAGAGGTATGAGTAAGTTTTCAACATCTCTTTAGGTTCTTAGCTAGCTTAAGGAGTGCTTCATCTATTTCATCTTGGTTACTCGGCTCGTAAGGGTATGACCAAGTCTTTAACATATCTTTAGGCTTTTAACCAACTTAAGGAGTACTTCACCAGTTTTATCTTTGTTAGTTAGCTTATAGGAGCATAACTAAGTCTTTAACATCTCTTTAGGGTCTTAGCCAGCTCAGGGATTGCTTTGCTTGTTACATCTTGGTCAGTCGGCTCACAGGGGCACGACTACTTCTTCAATATCTCCTTCGGCTCTTAGCCAGCTGAAGGAGCACTTTACTCATCTCATCTTGGTTAGTTAGCTCATGGGGGCACAACCATGTCCTCAACGTTTCTTTAGGGTCTTAGCCAGCTTAGGGAGCGCTTTGCCCATTTTACCATGGTTAGTTAACTCATTGAGGTACGACTAAGTCCTCAGTATCTCTTTAAGGTCTTAGCTTACTCAAGGACCACTTCGCCTATTTTGCCCTGGTAGGTTAGCTCATAGAGGCACGACCAAGTCTTTAATGTCTCTTTAGGGTCTTAGCTAGCCTAAGGAGCACTTCGCCTACCTCATCTTGGTTAGTCAACTCATAGGGGCATGACGAAGTTTTCAACATCTCCTTAAGGACTTGGCTAGCTCATGGAGTGCTTAACCCATTTCATCTTAGTTAATCAGCTCATAGGGGTACGACTAAGTCTTAAACATCACTTTAGGATCTTAGCCAACTCAAGGAGTACTTCGCCTATCTTATCGTGGTTAGTCAGCTCATAGGAGCACGACCATGTCTTTAATGTCCCTTTAGGGTCTTAGTTAGGTCAAGGAGTGCTTTGCCCATTTTCCTTGGTTAGTCAGCTCATTTGGGCATGACCAAGTCTCCAACATATCTATAGGGTCTTAGCAAGCTTATGGAGCACTTCTCATGTTTTACCTAGTTAGTTAACTCATAGGAGCACTACTAAGTCTTCAATGTCTCTTTAGAGTCTTAGCTAGCTCAAGGAGAGCTTCATCTATTTCATCTTGGTTTGTCAACTTATAGGGGTACGACTAAGTCCTCAATATCTTTTTAAGGTTTTAGTTAGCTTAGGGAGCGCTTCACCCGTCTCATCGTGGATAGTTAACTCATGGGGGTATGACCATGTCTTTAATGTCTCTTTAGGGTCTTAGCCAACTTAAGGAGCACTTCACCCATTTTACCTTAGTTAGTCAGCTCATAGGGTTACGACTAAGTCTTCAACATATCTATAGGGTTTTAGCCAACTGAAGGAGCATTTTGTGCATTTTACCTTGGTTAGTTAGCTCATAAGGGCACGATTAAGTCTTTAATGTCTCTTTAGTGTCTTAGTTAGCTCAAGAAGCACTTCGCCCATTTTAGCTTGGTTAGTCAACTCATAGGGGCATGATCAAGTCCTTAATAACTCTTTAGGGTTTTAGCTTACTTAAGGAGTGCTTTGTCCATTTTACTTTGTAAGTCATCTCATAGGGGCACAATTAAGTTCTCAAAATCTCCTTAGGGTCTGAGTTGGCTTAGGGAACGCTTCGCCCATCTTATATTAGTTAATTAACTTGTAGGGATACGACCAAGTTTTAATCATCTCCTTGGGGTCCTAGCTAGCTCACAGAGCACTTGGCTTGTTTCATCTTGGTTAGTCAACTCATAGGAGAATGACTAAGTCATAAACGTCTCTTTAGGATCTTAGCTAACTAAAGGAGCACTTTGCCCAATTCATCTTAGTCAGTAAGCTCATAAGGGATCGACCAAGTCTTCAATATCTCTATAGGTTCTTAGCTTGCTCAAGGAATGCTTTGTCCTTCTCATCTTGGTTAGTTAGCTTATAGGGGCATGAGTAAGTTTTCAACATCTCTTTAGGTTCTTAGCCTACTCAAGATGTGCTTCACTCGTTTTGTCTTGGTTAGTCAGCTCATAAGGGTATGAATAAGTCTTTAATATCTCTTTAGGGTTTTAGCCAGCTTAAGGAGCGCTTTGCCAGTTTTATCTTGATTAGTTAGCTCATAGAGGTATGGCTAAGTCTTCAATGTCTCTTTAGGGTCTTAGCTAACTCAAGGAGTGCTTTGTTCATTTCATCTTGGTTAGTCAGCATAAAGGGGCACGACCATATCTTTAATATCTCTTTAGGCTCTTAGCCAACTCAAGGAGCACTTCTCCTTTTTTACCTTAGCTATTAAGCTCATAAGGGCACAACCAAGTTTTCAACATTTCTTTAGTGTCTTAGCAAGCTCAAGGATCACTTCGTTCATTTTTCCTTGGTTAGTTAGGTCATAGGGGCATAACCAAGTCTTAAACATGTCCTAAGGGTCTTAGTTAGCTCAAGGAGCACTTCGCTTGGGTCACCTTAGTTAGCCAGCTCATAGGGGTACAACAAAGTCTTTAACATCACTTTAGGGTCTTAGCTTGCTCAAGGAGCACTTCGCTCGCTTGATCTTATTTAGTCTGCTTATAGGGGCATAACTAAGTCCTCAATATCTCTTTAGGGTCTTAGCCAGCTTAAGGAGTGCTTCACCTGTCTTGCTTAGTCAACTCATAGGAGCACGACTAAGTTTTCAACATCTCTTTAGGGTCTTAGCCAACGTAAGGAGTGCTTCACCTATTTCATCTTGGTTAGTTAGTTTATAGGGGCATGACTAAGTCATCAATGTCTCTTTAGGAAATTAGCCTACTCAAAGAGCGCATTGCCCATTTTATCGTAGTTAGTCAGCTTAAAAAGGCACGACCAAGTCTTCAACATGTCTTTAGTGTCTTAGCCAGTTGTTAGAGAGCTTTGCCTATTTTTCGATGCTTAGTTAGCTCATAAGGGCATGACTAAGTCTTCAACGTCTCTTTTAGATCTTAGTTAGCTCAATGAGCACTTCACTCATTTTATCTTGGTCAGTCAGCTCAAAGGGGTATGAACACATCTTCAATATCTCTTTAGGTTCTTAGCTAGCTCAAGGAGCGCTTTGCCTATCTCATCTTAGTTAGTTAGCTCATAGGGGCATGACCATTTCCTTAACTTCTCTTTAGGGTCTTAGCTAGCTCAATAAGCATTTCGCTCGTTTTACCTTAGTTAGTTAACTCATTGGGGCACGACCACGTCTTTAACGTCTCTTCATGGTCTTAGCTAGCTCAAGGAATGCTTCGCCTGTTTTACCTTAGTTAGTTAGCTTATAGGGGCTTGACTAAGTCTTCAACATCTCTTTAATCTTTTAGCTTGCTCAAGGAGCGTTTTGCCCGTTTTATCTTGGTTAGTTAGCTTATAGGGGTACGACTAAGTTCGCAATATCTCTTTAGGGTCTATGCTGACTCTTAGAGCACTTCACTCATCTCATCTTGGTTAGTTGGCTCATATGGGCATAAACAAGTTTTCAACATCTCTTTAGGGTCTTAGCTAGCAAATGGAGTGCTTTGCCCATTTCATCTTGGTTAACTCATAGGGGTACAACTAAGTCTTCAATGTCTCTTTAGGGACTTAGCTAGCCTAAGGGGGGACTTAGCTAGCTTAAGGAGCACTTTGCCCATTTTACCTTGGTTAGTCAACTCATAGGAGCATGACCAAGACTTCAATGTCTCTTTAGGGTCTTACCCAGCTCAAGGAGCGCTTCACCTGTTTTGCCTTGGTTACTTAGCTCATAGGTGCATGACTAAGTCTTCAACATCTCTTTAGGGTCTTAGCTAGCTCTTGGAGCTCTTTGCTAGTTTTACTTTGGTTAGTCAGCTCATAGGGGCATGACTAAGTCTTAAACATCACTTTAGGGTTTAGGCCAGCTTAAGGGGTGCTTTGCCCATTTTACCATGGTTAGTTAGCTCATAAGGGCATGACCAAATCTTTAACAACTCTTTAGGGTCTTAGCCAGCTCAAGGATCACTTTGCTCATTTTGCCTTAGTTAGTCAGGTTATAGGGGTACGACTAAGTCTTCAACATGTCCTAAGGGTCTTAGCTAGCTCAAGGAGCACTTCACCTAGGTTACCTTAGTTTGTTAGCTCCTAGGGGTACGACTAAGTCTTTAACATCTCTTTAGGGTCTTAGCTTGCTTGAGGAGCGCTTTGCCTATTTTATCTTAGTTAGTCTGCTTATAGGGGTACAACTAGGTCCTCAATATCTTTTTAAGGTCTTAGCCAACTCAAAGAGTGCTTCACCTATCTCATCTTGGTTAGTCAGCTCATAGCAGTATGACTAAGTTTTCAACATCTCTTTAGAGTCTTAGCTAACTTAAGGAGTGCTTTGCTCGTTTCATCTTGGTTAGTTAGCTTATAGGGGCATGACTAAGTCTTCAATATTTTTTTAGGGTCTTAGCTAGCTCTTGAAGTACTTTGCTTGTTTTGCCTTGGTTAGTCAGCGCATAGGGCATGACCAAATCTTAAACGTCTCTTTAAGGTCTTAGCTAGCTTAAGGAGTGCTTTAACCATTTTACCTTGGTTAGTCAGCTCATAGGGGTACGACCAATTCTTTAACATCTCTTTGGGGTTTTAGCTAGCTCAAGGAGCGCTTTACTCGTTTTACCTTGGTTAGTTAGCTCATAGGGGCATGGCTAAGTCTTCAACATCACTTTAGGGTCTTAGTTAGCTTAAGGAGCACTTCGGCTATATCACCCTGGTTAGTCATCTCATAAGGGCATGACGAAGTCTTCAACATCTCTTTAAGGTCTTAGCTAGCTCAAGGAGCACTTTACTCGTGTCACCTTGGTTAGTCAGCTCATAAGGGCACCACCAAGTTTTCAACATCTGTTTAGGGTCTTAGTTAGCGTAAGCGATACTTCACTCATCTCATTTTGGTTAGTCAGCCCATAAGGGTACGATTAAGTTTTCAACATCTCTTTCAGGTCTTTGCCAGCTTGAGGAGCGTTTCACTCATTTAATCTTGGTTAGTTAGTTCATAGGGGCACGACCATGTCCTGAATATCTTTTTAAGGTCTTAGCCCGCTCAAGAAGCGATTTACCCATTTAATCTTAGTTAGTCAGCACATAGGCGCATGACTAAGTCCTCAATATCTCTTTAGGGTCTTAGCCAGCTTTAGGAGTGGTTCACTCCTTTCATCTTAGTTAGTCAGCTTGTAGGGGTACAACTAAGCCTTTAGCATCTCTTTAGGTTCTTAGCCAACTCATGAAATGTTTACCCCTTCACTGTTGTTTGTTAGATCCTAAGGGCTTGACTAAACTTCAATTCCTCTTTTAGTCTCCTGACCAGCTCTTAAAGCACCTCTTCTTTCTTTTCACTATTTACCAAAATTCCTAGTGGATCAAACCTACGATAGTTAACTAAGGCATTCCTTAGGACAAATTCTACCGTTGAGGCAAAAATAGTGTCTTATTTGTTTTTGTGGTAAAATTTTACTCAAACTTCACTATAGAAAAGGGTGGCTATAGACACCTTATTTCTGTCCCTTTTTTCTTTTTTCAAAATTTTTAAGATAAGATAAAGGATCCTAATTTAGAAAAAGCCAAAAGAAATAAAAAAATTGAAAAATACAAAAAATAGAAAATTTAGGAAAAACCAAAAATAAGAAATACAAAAAATAGAAACTTTTGAAAATTACAAAAAAAATAAAATTGAGAAGTTACAAAATAATAGAAAAATAGAGAATTTAGGAAATATAGATAAATAATGATTTTAGATGGTATTATAGAATATATTTTTTCTAATTTAAATCAAATTTAGAACAAAGGCATTAATCCTAGGCTTACATTCAAATCCGGTTGAGGTAAACCTTATCCATATGTATAATTTAATTGTATATATAAATAAGACATAAGTTAACGACCTAACGGTTATGGACTTGGACTTGCATTTGGGTTTGGCTTAAAGATCAAGGGTTCAAATCTCATCAAAGGTAGAAAATGTCTTCTTTTTTTTTTTTTTTTCTTTTCCTTACTACACACATAGCACATGATGCCACATGCTAGGACGTCATCGTGCCACATGTTACCATGTAACGTAATACATCTCACACATGTTAGTTACATGCATGACACGTCATCAGCTACGTGTCTTCCAGGATACGTGGTACTTTCTCATTTGCTAATGTGGCTGATGTGGTGCTATGTCAGCGCCACTTTCCTTTCTGTTTCCTCCCCTTCCCTATGATTTCCTCCCCTTTCCCGCACATTCCTTCTTGAATAGCTCACTTTAAGAGCATTTTTAGTCTAATTTCCATAGCAATTTCACCAAATTAATGGTGAAATCACAAAGCAAACATAGGACACTATGAATTATGACAAGAAAGTTGGTTGGATTCATTCATTTATTCATTAAAATTGAGATTTAGAAAATGGAAAAAGGAAGAAATCTGGGATTAGTTATTAATTCCATTCTTCAATTCCCATTTACAACCATCTTTCGATCTCTCTCGAATTTTTTCTAGGATGTACACAAGAACCCTAAAGGATCATCTCTCTCTCTGGTTGACTCACTCTCTCTCTTGAACTTACGAGCTCTCCTTCTCTCTCATAACCGATAGCCAGTCGTCTCTCTTGGATACATACTTACTACATCAATCCATTCCCTTGCTAAACCATCTAAAACACTGCTGCATACATGCACGCTTGCATCCATCACCTTAACTCAACTCAATGCTCATTGCATACCCAACATCGATCCCCTCTTTCATGGTAATCTACCATCTCTCCATCTATACTAAAACTACTAGCCACAACCTTGACTAGACAACCCCAATCCCCTTTTTGCTAAGCACACACACAGCCATTTGACCCTCATCCTCTCTCTACTAAGCGCTTCATCCACTATCCACTACATCTATGCCCTAATAATGTACGAATAGTAAAATAGCCAAACATCGACCTCTATCCTTTGCTACACCCTAATGCGCAGTCAACCCCTTACAATTTAAGCCCCACCCATCAAATTCCCATAACCATTATCCCATAAGCTACCATAGCACCCATTCGCTCATGATAACCAACCCCCGTTGACTCCATACATGCAATAGTAGATGCCATTGAACGACCTATACTCTTACTCGACCATTTTTAAAGCTTGAACCACCTTCGTTGTTAGAAGAGTACGACCATCGACCCAAGTTCCAACCACCACCTAAACCACCTTCAGACCTTACGGTACTCTCCTTACCCCCTACAAGCTCAATAAAATACTCACCAAAACACCTTTTCCCCATCATTTTGGTGACTGGAAACGCTTGGAGCTTCTTTGCCTACGTGCTGCTGCCTTTCTTCCATTTGTAACTTGATCTGAGCACTTGACCCCGCTCGACCCGACCCAAATTCATCTGAGTCTATGCCCATCTCTAACCCATGCCTTGACCCATGCATCTAACCCATCCTTTGGTCCTGCTTTGGTTTTATTTATTTATTTATTTATTTTTTGTTCATTTACTTATTGGATTCATGTAATTGTAATTGTATGAATAATAAAAAAGAAGGAAAAAAAAAAGAGAAAAAGAAAAGTAGAAAAAAAGGGAAAAAAAGAGAGTTTAGTCTAGTTTTATTTATTTATGCTTTAGTTAAAATAAAATAAAATAAATAAAAATAATAATAATAAGAAATAAAATAAAATAAAATCTTGTTACCACTTAGAAAATCAATTTTCCAAAAATAAATAAAAGTAACTGATCCTCTTTCCTAATTAGGATCCATTTCTTAAGACTTTGCATAAGTAAAGTCTGGTTTAGGATCCTTTGAAAAATTCCTTTAAATAAATTGAATTGGGTAAAATTGTAAACTCGATTGTTTTTTTCAAAAAATTAAAATCAACTCATTCGCTAATGTTTTTGGAACGAACTATGGAAGTTTGATTTCGAATAGTGAGTATGTAGATACCCGTACATATAGGTTGACTTAAAATATGGAAAAAAGTTATTTCCTTACTTTTGTAAATAATTCTTTAAATTCTTATTTTTTGTAAATAGACATAATTTTAGTTATCGCTTGTGAATAGGCCTTATTGTTAGAAGGGTATTTGAAAAGTAAAATTAAATTTGAAAAAGTTAAAAGGTAGTAGCCATTTAGGGTTTAATAGGATAGCCTTTAGACTTAGATCTTTAGTTTTAAAACCATTTTGTAAATTTAGTTTTATTAAAAGACTAGTAGCTAAATTATAACTAATACATCTAATTGGGTATAATTTAACTCTTTTTCTTGATTCCGGTTGAGTGGCAACTTTAAAACATTTTCAAAATATAAGAAAACTGGTTTTTTGAAAATCGGATTTTTTTAAACCTTAGTCAAGAGTCAGTATTAAATAGGTAGGGTTTAATACTAATCGGTTTAAAGAAGACTAATTAAAAAAAAAAGCTAGAAAAAATGGGCTTGGCAATTCTGGTGGAATGATTAAGCTAAACAGAGCTTCAAGGAGATCAAAGAAAACCTCACTACTACCTTTGTCTTATTCTTACCAGATTTTGACAAACTCTTTGAATTAGAATGTAATGCATTAGCCATTGGCATTAGTATAATCTTAATGCAAGAACGGTGACTAGTTATGTATGATAGTGAGAAGTTTAGCGGTGCTAGATTGAACTATTCTATGTACGAGAAAGAGTTGTATTGTCTTTTTTAAGCTCTTATTTTCTAGTAACACTATTTATTACCATAAGAGTTTGTAATTTACACTAATCATGAGTCATTAAAGCATCTCAAAAGGAAAAACAAACTTTTGAAAAGGTAAGCCAAGTGGTTAAAATTTATAGAAGGTTTTTCCTAAGTAATCCAACATAAGAAGGGTAGTGCCAATGTGGTTATAGATGCCTTATCACATTGACAAACCTTATTGTCTACCTTATAGACAAAATTATTGAGATTTTCACTTATCACTAAGCAGAATGCACACGGCCCTCATTTTAGTCCTATTCTTAAGTAGTGTTGAGAAGGAGTTGTTGTTGAAGGATATTATTTCAAGGATGGCTATCTATTTAAGGAAAGAAGGATGTATATATCAAGCTGTTCTACTCACGAGTTGTTGGTTAGGGAAGCTTATTATGGCAGATTATCTGGTCATTTTTGGGGGACCAAAGCAACTAACATATTGAAAGAAAACTTTTTCTAGCTTGGTTTAGCCAAGGATTTCCATAAGTAAGTTGGTAGTTGTGAAATATGCAAGAGGACCAAGGGAAAGAGAGAGCCATATGGAAAGTATAAGCCTCTACCTATACCAACCTCACCTTAGGATGACCTCAGCATAAACTTTATCCTAAGGTTGCCGCGGACATCTAGAGGAAAGGACTTAATCTTTGTTGTAGTGGATTGCTTCAACAAAATGGTATACTTCATTTAGTGCTATCGAATTAACAATACTTTCTATATTGCTGATTTGTTTTGAAGGAGGTTGTTTGATTGCATGGAGTATTGAAAACAATTTTTTCAGATCAGGACACTAAATTCTTAAGCTATTTTTGGAAGACACTTTGGAGAAGACTTGGGACTAAACTTGTATTTAGCTCTTATAGCTACCTTCAAACTGATTGGTAGACGGAAGAGGTGAATAGAAAGCTAGGTGATTTAATCTAAGCTGTCATGGGAAAGAATTTAAAGGATTAGGATTTGTGTTTGGCTGTAGTGGAGTTCGCATACAATTGAACTATTTATAATGCTATTAGGAAGACTCCATTTAAGGTCATTTATGACCTTAATCTTATTATTCCCCTAGATTTGATCAATACTCTTGCAGCTGCTGAAAAGAGTCAATCTAAAGTTACTCAAGCCTGAGAATTGCAAGAATTACATCAGTCTGTGGAAAGGAAAATTGTTAAATTCAACTAGAGACAATAAAAGATTGATTGTTGTAGCCACCAAACTGTTTCTTTTAGACTAAGAGACTTAGTATGGATTCACCTCAAGTTAGAACGATTTTTGCACCTAAGATAGAGCAAGCTATCTCCATGAGTTGATGATCTCTTCAAAATCTTAAAGAAGATCAACTGCAATACCTGCCAAATTGAATTGCCCAAGAAATATGGTGTTTCCTCCATCTTTAAGATATTTGGTTTAATTCCCCACTAACTAGAAGAAAGCTCAACAAATGCTAGGATAGAGCAAGAGCACGAAGTCACCTCATATTTGAGGACAAATCCTATAAGCAAATGATAGGAATTAACTCCTTGGACCAATTGTGCATAGCTAAGCTAGAGGATTACAAGGACTCACATGGAGAGTAGTAGTTCAAAACCCCATTTAGGACAAGGATTCCTATTCTGATCTCCATCTTTTACACTACTACCGACCTTAGTACTGAGTTCTTACCTTGATCCAGACAGCTCTCGAGCTAACCAATATCAAACCTTTATCTGAGTCAAGTGGCTAAGACACCTAACTAAGAAAAGATCAAAGTATTCCTCATAGCTCAAGCTCTAACCGAACACAATTAGGTTAGCTCTAACAGATGACCCCCTTCTAACTTCGTCTGAGTAGGATCCTATGAGTACTAAGTAGCCTTAGCCTTTGTTATAACTTAGCTAACCATACTGTAAGCCTCTAACAACCCCTTGATATGTGTTTTCTAGCATGACATTCCGAGGATTCCTTACTCTTTCTATACATAATATTTTTTTTCTTTTCACCCTTTTTAGTATACTTTATGTATAATATTTATAAATTACCCTTTTTTCTTTTTCATTTATGCCTTTTAACCCTAGTGGAGTTAGTATATAAAACCCATTTACTTATATGCAGACACATCATTGCGTTATTGAATATTACCAGTTTTTTTCTTAAGTAACCCAAATGTTCTCATTCTATCTTAACTCTGATCTATTCCCTTTAGTAAAAAGAGTTGTAAGTGATCCTATAATTCGGACCAATGAGTCACATTTGACAAATTTTAGGCTAAGTAGAATCAATTGGTGTGTCATATTTGATTGATAGCTGCTTGAGTTTGCTAAGTGCCTTTATTTTCTATTTGTTCCTATTCGTTGTAGTGCTTTTCAGTGTGTACAACCCTAGAGATCCATTAGCATTCTTACAATATGATGTTAAACACAATTCATCTTGAAATTTAAAAAAACTTATTGAGATTAAAATTTTTGTGCAATTAGAAAATTCCATGAATTCTTTAACATTGATTAGAATTGTTACTATAGAATTATTTTAATATGTCCCAATTTCATGTTAGGAGTACTAGAGTTATTATGAATAATTGCACATAACTTGGATTGTGAAAAAAAAAAATAAATTTTCAATCAATTATATAATGAATTGCTAATATTCATGACAAACAAGATTATGAAATTATAAGATTGTTATTAGTATTAATATATGATGTCATTAATCTATGTAATAAAAAATTATCATTTCAATATACAAAATTCTACTACTTGAAGAATTCCTTTTATTATTAATCTATTTGATTATAAACAATAAGTTTAATGAATTGTGTATTGCATGCCAATACTCATGACAATAGAGATTATGCATAAAAAAAGGATTTAATCTTAAATTAATCTTATAATTGAATTAATCCATAACTTTAGCAAAAATTAGTATTCTATTATACAATCTTTTCCTTTGATACTTAGTTGGATAAACTAGCAATATATAAGGATCAATACTTTGACTTTTATTGGATTCTTAAATTAGCCATCGCCTATGTGACATGAATTAATCTTTTTTTTTTTTTTTAATACCAAATTTGAATTCTCTTGCTTTGTGATAACAAATCATGCTTGGGGTGAAGTACACCCAATCAACTATAGAAGAGCTTCTAATCTACTATAACGAGGATGATGAGTGCTTTTTCTTTTGCATACTTATTTTCTTTTCAAAAAACTTGGTTTGATTTTTCATTTATGTATGATTATACCAATTTAATCATTGTTGCTTTTAGCTTTAATTGTTTTTACTTTCAATGTTTTGTAGGAAATTAATAGTTAGTACTTGAATTAATTATCATTTTATTTCATTTAACTTTTTATTTTCTTTTTCTAGTTAGTTTGTTTTCTTTTTTGGTAGCAAGGAGAGCCACGTGCTTAATAGGTCAATAAAATTCAAACTTTAGAGTTTGCAATTCTTAAAGACCAATGCTAAAAACTAAGGAAGTCCTACTTTTGTATTTTGATTTGCTTGATTATGTACAATGAGGACAATGTTCAACTTAATCGTGGGGGGAAGTGTTAGATTATATATGCTTATATTTGTTGAGATATGCACTTAATCTTCTAAAAAAATTTCATGATTTTTTTTTTTTAAATTTTCCCCCTCCTACATAAGCAAGCAAATTTTTTTTTAAATTTTCCTACTCCGTTATGAATTTAAGATATAAATCTTTAGAGTTTGGAGTTACCCATCTCTTAAGTTTAAACATAGACTTGAGACTAGGATATATACGAACAATTAAGGTCTACCCATCCGGATTTCTGAGCTTGATTCTTAAGGATAGTTATCTATCCTTCTTTTTCTAAATTTTTAGATTGAGTAAACAAGTGGGATTTGTCCTTTGAAAGTCTTTTAAAAAATCAAAGTAGTTAGTGGTGCAAAGTAAATTGAATAATTAAATTGAATAAATTGCTAAAGACTGATATGGATCAATCTAGGTTCCTTAAAAGAGTAAGGCTCTTTCCTGCTGCCAATTAGGAGAAAGTAGAAAATAATTAAGATTATTAAGGATCGGCTTTGGTCCATTAGGAGAGCATAATACTTTTCCCTTAGCAATCACTAAAGTAATTAAAAAGGGTTGAATTAGAGTGAGGTACTTTCCCAAAGCTAATCAAACTTCAATAAAGGAAATAAAATTGAATTAATTAGCTTCCTAGCAAAAATTGAAAGAAGTAGAGGGACAATCAAAGGATGATATAATGTAACATGCACTTGATTTAGTTTGTTAAAGTTAAAAATCTTTAAGGAACATTTTGCTCCTCCTGAGTCAAAGTAAAAGAAATCCTTATGACTTTGTCTTGATTAGTTTATGTCTGTTGTGATCTATAGTTTAGTTTCTACTTAAGTGTTGTGATTAACTCTAAATTCTCTAGATTGATCACTGAAATTTGGTAAGTTTCAATTTGATATTATCTAAGTGTTCTAAATTCATTATAAAGTTAAGGAATAAGAGTGGTTCTAGAAAGAATTTTTGCTAAGTAATTACGATTCTAAGGATGCACTTTTCTAAAATTAAAATTATTCTTATTGTTCTTTAAACGATTTATGTTTTTTTCCTCTTAAGAACAAGTAAAAGCTTAAGTATAGGAGTATTTGACAATGCAAAAAAATAAAAAATAGCATACATTTTCCATGGTTATTTTGTGCTATTTTAGACCTTAATCAACTTAATTTTTTGTTATTTTGAGTTTAATTCATTTATATTTCAGTTTCATGGACCTTCTGAGCATTTTATGAAGTTTTGAAGATTTTTTAGCACTTTTAGAGTAATTTGAAGTAAAAAAATTGATCATGAAATGAAGTGAAGAAGGCTCAGACATAAATAGAGTGAAGAATAGAGTCTAACTTCATTCGATTTGCAGATATTAATGATTTTAGATCAAGTTTTTGAAATTTAGAAGATGTTTTGTATAAATTATGAAACCTTAGAAAGGACCATACTCAGGAACAATGAATATGCATTTAAATTGTAAACAAATTAGTGAGAAATGAAGCAGAAATTGGTGTCTAGGAACAACCATGGCCATGGTCGTATCCATAGTCACTATGATGAGCAATTTTATCAATTTTGAAGCTTTCGTACGAAGAATAAGTACACGATGAGCCACTACTGCTATGTACCTAGGGTGTAGTCACGATATGACATGCAAATCTTCTATTTTTGTATTTATTTTTAGACAAGCAATATTTGGTGGATCTTTTATTTTGTCAAGTCTCTCTTTATAAATCTAGCTCCATAGCTCTATAGATAGATCTTTAGGCTAATGTTTTCAAAAAGAGCCCCTTTTAAGTAAGTTGTAGTTTGGAATATTGTGGGGGTTTCTCAATTTAATTTTCTTTTCTCTTTTGTTATGTTGTTACTCTTTTAATTTGTTCTTAGTGAAATGTTATTGAAATCTAGTTCATTCTTGCAACAATTATCCTTTCTTTTTATGATTTTATTCTTTGTTGATTTGATTACATCGAACACATTATCTTCCTTTAATGTTTACTAAGGTTATTAATTGGATGTCTGAGTTTACTATAGAGTCACCAGGCATGCAGTATACAAAAAAGCATAATTAGAAGAGTTTCAATGCATTAAGAGATTAGGTATTTGATCTCTGCAAATTAGGGAAACCTAATAGTAGGATTCATATACTTTATGTGATTTTGAGATGCTCTATTCAACTACGATGCGAGTAAAGAGGATCTTAGGATTAGGAATTAGCTAAAGACGCGAGTCTAGATAATTTGGAATCTTATTTCTATAAGAATAGGATTAGAAATTTTCACGGTCTAGAGAATAATTGAGATTGAAAGGTTGCATGGAACTAGAGAGTAAATAGTAGAGATTAACTAAGGATTATGTCTTATTTATTAATTCATGTTGCTTATTTATTTTAATCAGTTTTATTGCATTATTTGTTCTTATTTATTTTATATTTCTTATGTTGTCAATTCTTATTCATCTTTCTTATTTAATCACAATTTATTCTATATTGTAATGTTAGGTAATTGGATATTTTAGGAAATTGCTAGTAATTAGGTTCCCAACACAATAGTTCTCTATGGGATTGACACTTGGATTAACATTCGTTTTAACTATACTATAACTTAACTAGGTGCACTTACTTGCCAACAATCATTCCTCCATGCTGAGCCGACTGACAAGAGGAGGGACCTTTATTGTCTACTTTAGAAGTTGAGTGGTCTTCCTTACCCTTGTTTGGTATGGTTTTTAAAGGTTATCTTCTCCTTGTTTTAGTATTTTCTCAACTTGATTACTCTTAATTTTCTTTGTACAGATATGTAACTTAAAAACCTTGATTTGAAGAATCTTTTTACTTGACTAGAGGCCAGTATTGGAGGGAAGAAGGATGGGGACACGAAGAAGTTCCCAACAAAAGCCACCACTGTAATAAGAAGCCCTAAGAGATGTAACTTCTGAAGGGCACACAAATAAGGAAGGTTACGGAGGTTATTTAGTTGAGTAAGTGGCTTAATATTGAATTATAGGGGACCCCCTTAGTTTGTGCTCCAAGCAGAGGGAAGGCTCTCAAAGAAGGTCGGGGAAAGAAGGATGGTTAACTTGGCAAGCCCTCTATAGACCCTTAACCCTGGAAAACTCTATTAGTGCTTCTAAGCACGATGACTCCTTTTTGGAAATAGAATAAGGAGGTCTTCTAGTACTTTCCCATGTAAAATGTCAGCATGGCTGACTTTGCCATAGGCAATATTAAGATTGCCCTTGAGTTGGTAAAGGGAATCTGACTTCAAGAAGACATTGGTCAACTCACAAACACTATCAAATTATGTATAAACTTCGGTTTTGATAGCATGTTACAATTAGCTACTTCCATGATCTATGATGTAAGGAATTTGTCTAGCAATTACACCAAAATGATACCTTTATGCCCTTTAATAACTTTTCCTTTATTTTACAGAGCTCTCAACAATCGATGGTCATCATTGAGGCTTTATTGAAGAGAAGAAGGTAGTAAAGTTACCCTTGAATTTTAGTCTTGTTTTGTTATTCTTATTTAATATTTTTGCATGTTCCCCTTTCAAATTGCTAAAGAGGCAAAGAACTATGTCACCAGTGTAACTGTTGAGCATTTGAAGCTCAAACAAAAATGGGGTGAAGAAAAAGATAGAATGGAGGAAGAGATCAAAGGTCTGAAGGACAAGATTGATAAGGAGGCTAAACTGAAGGAGGAGAAGAAAGTAACCTTGTTTGAAGTGCAATAGAAGAATGCTCAACTTATTATCGACTTATAAGGGGTCCAGAATAAGGTAGAGATCCTTAAAAGTAAGAATGTTGAAGAGATTAATTAACTATAGAGCTCGTGTGATGAGTGGAACACTAAGGTTGCTTATCTCAAGAAGGAGCTTGGTTAGAGTGTGACCTATAAGAAGATTTTTCAAGAAATTTAGGATAGTGAGGAGTACTTGAACCTTCTTTCAAAGAAAATGTTAGATGGCATAAATCTAGCTCGCAATGAGATTTTGATCCATCACTTAGATTAGGACTTAAATGTGTGGATTTCGCCAAGTGAGGTCGAAAGTAGGATGCCGCCACAATTGAGGAAATTGTTATTGAATCTGAGGTGGAAGGCCAACTTATCGAAGGTGATGATGCTCTTAACATTGCTCCTGAATGCACTTAAAGTGTTGCACTTGATGCTCTTAAGGCTTCTAATGTTCCTACTTTAAACCTTCTTACTAATCAAATCCCAACTCTTAATAAACCCCTTATTGAGAATTAATTTGTTCCTTTGTGTTGTTCCATTTTATTGTCTTTTTAATAAACTTTGTTGATTTAAGTCAGAATGACGATCTTTAATTTGTTATGAAAATATTTACTTTTTTGCATTCTTTGCTCAAGATACGACGTGAACTTACATCCATTGTATGCTTAGGTTACACTTTTTGTTTATCTCTTACTTTTTGATCTTAGCCCATCATTATTTATTAGCTTAGGGCATTTATTGGTGCATTGTTCATATTTACTTTAGGACATCAAAAGGTCTTTTAACCTGTTGTAGAACAGTTTAGGGTTTTTATGTTGTCCGTATTTGTTATAGGACTTAAAGTATTTTATCTGTCATCAATTAATGACTTAAGGCTTTTGGATAGCTCATCATCTAGGTGTTAGATTTAGAGTAATTAGGTTTACAATAGCTCATCGTTTATGCTTATTTTTCTTGCTCTAAAGAGAGTTAAGGCTTTATGTCTTATTGTTTGAGCTAATTGCTAGACTTAGAGAATTTAGGACATCTTGTTCCCATCATTTGTTAGGTATAAGATTTAGAGGTTGCACTTTATATGATTTTCTTGTCATCTGTAATGTGTAAGGTTTAGAGATATTTTGACCTTCATGTTGCGAGAGAGGTCAGAGAAGAGCCCATTGACCATGCACATTTTTGTGGGCTAATTGTTGACCATAGGTAAACTATGTTTTAAATTGTCTTTGTAGTATCAAAGGAGATATCGAAATAAGGATAAAATAAGGAATGAATCAATAACACATCATGCTACTGAATACTTCATTTAAGACATTCTCAAGAAACAAATTCAAGCCATAAAACATAAACATGTAGATCAACATATTAATGCTGATAGTTTACAACATTGACATAAAACAAATATAATCATAACATTCACACAAATAGTAAATTCTAGATTACAAACTTGGATAAGTTATTTTTTTTTCAAGAGTTTGATCACTTAAAGTGTGGTTTGAGGTTGTTTGCATTGAACGCTTGGGGGATAGGTTGACTATGAAGCCTTTCTAGTCTATAAGCTCTTCCATTCCCTATATCCTCTATCACCCTTATAGGGTCTTCCTAAGCTGGAGTTAGTTTTCCTTAGATCTCCCTTATTCCCAAAGCCTCCAATTTTCTACATATTAGATCACTGATCAAAAGCATTTATGCTTGATACGCTTGCCATAATATCGTGTTGTGAGTTGTTGGTAGGCAGTTAGATAGGCCTTAGCCAAAGCTTGAGTTTCATGAATAGTGTCAAGATTTCCTCTGAGGCCAACATCATTGTACTCAAGGCTAGAAGCTTGGACTTTTGCACTTTCCATTTGGAGCTCAATAGGTAGAATTGCTTTAGAATCAAAGGCCAATTAATAAATACTGTAGCCAGTTTATGTTCTTTACATAGTCCTATAACCCTACAAAACATTAAGTAGCTCAACCGTACATTTGCTACTAGCTCGGCTTATCTTTTTCTTTAGGTTGTGGAGAATAGTCTTATTGACTGCTTCTACCTATCCATTGCCTTGAGGGTATGTAACCAATGTATAACATAACTTGATGTGCTTTGCTTCAAAAAATTCTCTAAACTTATCATTGTCAAACTGAGATCCATTATTTGTGATAATGGTGCAAGGTATCCTAAACTTGGTCAAAAGATTGCTAACCATGAAAGCCTTAATGCTTGTTTCTATAATGCTTGCCACTACTTTTGCCTTAACTCATTTTGTAAAGTAATCCATTGCTACAATAATGTACTGTCTCTATTTAGTGGTCTTTAGAAAAAGGGCCTAAGATGTCTAACCCCTATTGAGTGAAAGGCTAAGGGCTAGTAAGTGGGATGAGATATGCGCTTGAAGTTATTTCAATAGGAGCATTCCTTTGATAATGATTGCAAGTCTACAATAATTGGAGGGAGTCCTTCTTCATTGTAGGCCACCAATATATGAACCTTAAAGCTCTTACATATAGAGTTATAGCCTTAACATGGTTACTACAAACCCTGATATGCAGGTCAGAAAGGACCTGTTTAACTTTATTAGGTCTTAGGCACCCCAAGTAAGGCATACTTAATCCTCTCTTGTAGACCTTCCATTGTATCACTGTGAAATTGGTGGCCTTATAGATAAGCCATTGAGCTACTTTGGTGTCTTGTGGTAGGACTCTTTTCTCCAAGTAATCAAGGATGGGATCCATCCAACAACTTTTTACTTCTCTCTCCTATACTTCCAAACATTCTACATGTCACTTGCTTATGCTCCTTTCTAGTAGATATTCAATTAAAATTCACTCTACCTAATTAAACAAACCTGTGGATGTTAACTTTTACAATTTATTAGCTGCATAATTTTGTGTTTGTGGGATCTTAACCAATTGCCATGAATCAAAACTTGCTCTAAGCTCTTTGATCAACTGCAAATACTTGGCCATATTCTTGTCCTTCACCATGCTATCACCTTGGACCTGATTGATAATCAATTAGGAGTCTTAATAGACATGCAAACATTTGGCTCTGACCTCCTTTGACAACTTCATCCCAACTAAAAAGCGCGTCATATTCATATTCATGGTTATTGGCTAAAAATCTAAATTTCAAAGTGTATGAAAACCATGCTTGCATTGAACCTTTCAAAACTAGGGTAGCACCACTACCTTTATACATTATTGCACCGTTGATGTTTAATGTATAGAATCTATGTTAGCTCTTTATTCTAGGTAGTAGATCTTTCACTTCCTATAAACTCCATTATGTAGTCGACTAAAATTTGAGCTTTGCATGCCTTACTTAGTTAGTATTGAATATCGATGGTGTTGAGCTCTAAGGCATACTTGACTATTCAACTTAAAGGATTGAGCCTTTGTAGCACTTGCTTCAAAGCTTGTTAATGAGAACTATAACTTGATGGGCCTTAAAATAAGGTTAAAGTCTTCTGGTTGCCACAAATATAGCTAATACAAATTTCTCTAACTTTGTATAATGTAATCCAGGTCCTTACAAGAGATGACTAACATAGGTGGGTGCATCTTTCCATTTACTCATATTAGCATAGATGAGAGACCTTGGTCACTCATTGATAGACATAAGTAAAAAACTTCACCTACAATAGGCTATATCGAATTGGAGGTCTTGTGAGAAACTCTTTTAAATCTTGAAAAGATCTTTCACATTCTTCAGTTTACCTAAACTTGAACGAATTTCTCAAAACTCAAAAAAATTCTACATACTTCTTAACACTTTTTGATAGAAAGTGATTTGATGCTACTATCATTCCTATTAACCTTTGGACCTCTTTAATGGATGTTGGGGATGCCATATCCAAAACGACTTAGATTTTTTCAAGGTTAGCCTCCATTCCCCACTATGTCACCATAAAACTAAGAATTTTCTTGATGATGCTCCAAACGCACACTTTTGAGGGTTTAGCTTCATGTTTTGGCACCATAAAGTGTTGAAGGTCTCTTTTTGGTCAAAATGGTGATTGTCATCAGTCTTGCTCTTCATAATCATGTCATCCACATATACTTTAATGATTTTGTTTATGTAAGGATTGAACATTTTCATGACTAATATATGATATGTATCTCCTAGACATTACCTTATGGCAATGCATTCCAAAATTAGTGATGAAAGTAGTGTATATTTGATTGAAAGGGTACATCTTGATTTCATTGTATCCAGAAGGGGTATCTATGAAACTAAGTAGAGCATGTCTAGCGATCGGGTTGACTATTTAATTAATGTGAGGTAAAGGAAAGCAATCCTTTAGACATCACTTATTAAGGTTAGTGAAATCGATGCACATCGTCCACTTTCTATTTGCCTTTTTGACCAGCACACAATTGGCCAACTAGGTCAAATATGGCTCTTTTCTAATGAATTCTACTCTTAATAGCTTCTAAACTTCTTCCTTAATAGCAGCTTGCTTCTCGGGGGTAAAGTGCATCTTCTTTTGTTGCATAACCTTGATGCTTAGATCAATATTGAGCATGTGAGTGATTACCTTCTCTAAAATGCTAGGCATGTCCAATAGAGACCATGCAAAGACATACTTATTAGCTTAGAGGAGTCAAACTATGCATTCATAGAGGTTAGGTGGTATGTTGGCTCTTACCTTAGCGGTATGCTTGGGATCATCACTCAATTATATGGTTAAGGTCTCCTCTTCAGGTTCACCTCGGACCTACAAACAATTTCTTATCCTTACTCGATATGATAGACTCGATCCTATTTAGAGCTTTCAAATATAAAGCTTTAG
Organism: Lumnitzera littorea; assembly: GCA_024138015.1. Taxonomy (NCBI): domain Eukaryota; kingdom Viridiplantae; phylum Streptophyta; class Magnoliopsida; order Myrtales; family Combretaceae; genus Lumnitzera; species Lumnitzera littorea. The sequence continues at coordinate 42,954,812 of JAMXBB010000001.1, read as the reverse complement.
TGAGCTGCTAGTCTTTGTTACATGTTCTAGTACTTGTCGGGTTGGGAACTTCGCCTTCTCATGAGTTGTTGATACAACCGTCTTGAAAATATTGATGGATGGTTGGCCCATAATCTCATGGCAGGAAGAGGTACAATCAATTATAACAAAATCTACTTCTTTTTCTACTACATTCTCATCATCCCTAATTTGAAGAGTTAAGGTAACAACTCCTTGAACTCTGAATGGTTGATTATTGAACCCATACAAATTATACTTGTAGGGTTGCATCTTATAGCTTTCCAACTTCGATCAGATTTGGCTAAATGTGAGCTTAAAAATAATGTCAGTGGAGCTCCTGATGTTGATCATGACTTTCTAGACCTTAAATTCAACTACTCTAGTCATAATGACTTGAACATCATCGTAGGGAAACTGGATATCCTACGTGTCTTTATCTAAAAAAGGGATCATATCTATCTACCCTATGCCTCTTACCTTGGACATTTAGTACATGATCTCCTTATAAGTTGGTTGAACTCGAGGTGATTAGGGTACTTCTTCCTCTTGGTCCTCCAAATATTGCATTAATCACCTCTCTCAATGATCAGTTATCACCTCTAATGTTATCTTGAGCTACTAACTCTTAATCATTAGCTCGAACATCAATATTACAGTGTAGTTAGTTGATCCTTCTCCTCTAAGTGGGGCATTCTATCCTTTCTTCCCTATTAGCAACAAACTTCCTAAGATATCCTCTTTGGATAGCATCCTTAAGTATATTTTTCAGGTGAATGCACTCATTCGCATTGTAACCACAGTCATTGTGGAAATCGAAAAAATTATTAGAATTTTTCCTCCGAGGATTATTCTTCATTTTTTATGACCAAGCCAAAATTCCTTGATTTTGAACTTCCTTTAAAATGTTTGACATAGGTTAGTTCAATGGTGTATGTGTAGCAAAGGTTAGAATTGTTCTCTTCCATTCTCTTTATGGTTGGCTCAGCTTATCATGTACATTAAATTTCTTACCTAAGTGGTCCTTTATCGATCCTTTGTCCTCCTTTAGTCTTTAAATATGTACCTTTTTGAGCTCCTTACAAGATTGTATTTAGTCCTCTTGGTGTATAAATTTTTCCATCCTCATAGTAAACTCATTAGGTGAGGTAGGAGGATGCTTAATGAGGGATCTGAAGAAATCTAAGTCTTCCTTAATACCTGGGAAATGGCATGCAGTGAAATACTCTTGTTGTATTTCGTAATCTCAATCTTTAAATAGCTGAAATGATGGACATAATCTTTGAGGCTTTCTCTAAGCTTCTACTGAATAGAAGTTAGAAGTGAGGAGTCCTTTGCAGGAGGTTTATTAGCAAGAAAATATTGTTGGAACTCGTCGGCTAGTTGATCAAATGACAAGATGGAGGCTACTTTCAACGAGTTAAACTAGTTACTTGCTAACTTTCTCTAGATTGAAGGGAATAACTTATAAGCCATGGCATTTGAAAGTTTGTGGGTATAGAAAGTGTTAGGTGATTTGTTGAGCCTGGTTTTTTCCTCCTGGTTTTTATAAATTAATCTTCTTTAAATTGTTCAATAATAAACCTTACCTATTTAATATTGACCCTTGATTAAGGTTCAAAGAAAACTAGTTTTTTAATTTTAATAATATTTTGGAGTTGCCACTTGACCAGAGTCTACAAAGAAAGTTAAGTTATAATCAATTAGGTAGATTTGTTATAACTTAGCTACCGGTCTGTTAATAAAACCAATTTTTAAAATGGTTTTTCTAAAATGAGAGATCTAGATTTAGGGGCTATCTTATTAAACCCTAAACGGGTACCACTTTTAACTTTCCGAATTTAATTTTACCTTTAAATATACCCTTATAATGAAATCTATCTACATGCGACTTGATTTCATTCTAATAAGATAAAGCGATCAATTATTTACAAATGATGGAAAAGGAAAAATTTCCATATTTTAAGTCACCTCGTATTTACGTACAAGTGCCTATGTACTCATTATTTCGGATCAGACTTCCGTAGTTTGTTCACAAAAAACATTAGTGGTTTGATCGATTTTTGTTTTGAAAGAGGTTAGGTTTACATTCTTTATTCGTTTTGAGTTTATTTAAGGGAAATTTCTTAAAGGGTCCTAAATCGGATTTTATTTGTGGAAATTTTTAAAATGCCTTAATTTTGAAAATGGCTTGATTTTATTTTGTTTTTGAAAAATTTATTCTTTTCTAAGTGGTAAAATACGTTTATTATTTTATTTTACTTCATCTATTTTATTTTTCATTATTTACTATTTAAGTTTTAACTAGGAATGTAAAATAAAAAAAAATAAATAAATAAAAATTATTCTATCCCATTTTTTTTCATGTCTTCCTTTTTCTCTCTCTTTTCTCTCTTTTTTTTTCCCCTTTTGGTTATAGGAACAACAAATAAATGGCTAGATAAAAGGATAAATAAATAAAAAAAAATTACAAAATAGTTGGAATAAAAAAATGTCAAACCAAAATCTTGTAGGAGTATAGGTTGGATTGTGGTCTTCAAGTCGGAGCAAATGATGTATGTGAGTTGTGGTTGGTTAGATTGGGTTCGGATGGGTTAGTTTGGTCAACTCAACATGTCCATCGCACATATGCTACGAATGCAAGGAGACGTAGAAACATGAGATTGTTGAGTTTCGTATTGAGTTTGCTAAGCTTAAGACAACTTCCTTAGCTAATGGCTATCAGTTGGCGGTGGTTTGTGAAGTGGAGGGTAGTGTAGAGTCAAGGCATCAATGGTTAGGGAGCGCCTGAGTATTGGGCCAAAGTAATGGGTGTTGTGGTGGACCTAGGTGTTGCTTACTGTTAGACAGGGGTGAAAATTGGTGTTAATGGATAGTGGTGGGCGTGTGATTGCAATAGGTTGTGTGTGTTTAACAAAGGATGGGGGCTATTGTAATCGTGATAAGGACGTTGGGGTTATCTGTTAGGTTTAGTTAAGGTTAGTAGATTGGGTGTAGTACTGTTGTAGGGTATGTGGATGTAGTGGATAGTGGCCGAGGGGCTTGGTTTGGTTGCTAATGAGATACCGACCATTGGTCCTCTTTTGCATGCAAAGAAGGATAGATGAATTCCTTGACAAATTCAGGAGGTTGCACCTATCTCAATTCTCTCTCTTATGCTGACGTTGACTATTCCCTTACTGAAAGCTCTGTGCAAAATTATCAAACATTTAATTGCTGAGACACTTCTACCGAGTGACAAGACATTCTTCTTTAGGCTGAGTATTTTCGTCCAACTTCCTACTAATCCCTGATGTCGTAACATCTTGATTCCTCTCACTTGCTATGATCATAAAATTTATGTATGGAACCAATGTTATGCTGTTACCTATCCCTTTCACCAAACACTGTACGATTTTTCTCTTTTTGTTGTTTATCCTTTTTACCCTTTTTCATATATATAAGGAATTCTTCTTTTGTATGCCTCTTTGTAATTTTTTTATTTGTATGGTTGCCTTGGGGACTTACTATAAATAGTCCCTTTTTGCTTGTAAGTCGGAATCAGCTTACATCATAAATATATATTGGATATACTATTCTTGCGAGATAACCTTCTGTAAGTCCATTTTTAGATACTCTTATCTAATCTTATCGAGTAGATCAAAATTAGTGGCAGGTAGACCTTAACATCAACTTATGTATCATATCAAGTGAAGTGTCAAGCCGTGTTGTGTTAATTTGTATATCGTATCCTCCGAGCAGCTTCACATTAGCTACTCTTGTCCATTCATAGATTGACTCACCCTATTTTTTTTTTATACTTCGAAGGACCCATTGTTTTGAATCTGTTACGGTAAGTTTTAGTGATAATTGAGCTCCTAGGTATATCAATTGCTGTTTTAGAGAGATGATCTAAGAGACAGAGTAGGGATGTTGTTTCGAGAGAGAGAGAGTTGTCGGGTTGCTGCAATTATTGTATTGCGAATGATTATGGTCACTATTATGTGAGAGTTGAAGTTTGGTATGGTCGAAGGGGGGTTTGGGGATGATTGGTGAAGGTCGAGTGGCAATGTGTGAAGTAGCGATAGTAGTAGTGGAGTAGAATTTGTATAGATTTGAGTTTGGTTAGTGGGTATTTTGGTAGTCGGATGGAGTGTAGTTGCTATGAATGGTAGGGCCAACATTAGTGAGATAGAGAGAGAGCTTACGTGGGTGTTGTAAAACTATGCATATGTGTAGTTTAGTATGTGTGCCCCCTAAAAGGAATCCGAGAAAGAAGACCACCTTTACAATTTTTTCTAAAATTTGACCGAATTAATGTTGAATCTAGTCCCTTTTTTGTGTTGGATTCAAAGTATCTTATGTAGGCTTTGAAATCTCCTCATTAATTTGGTCAAATTGTATAAAAAAAAGGTTTAAATCAATCCTAAAATTGAGTTGAATAGAGAAGATGACTATAGGAAAACTAGGAAAAAAAGAAGGAAATTGGAGGAAAGTGAGGGAAGATGATGTTGACATGGCGTTACATCAACCGTATCAATCAACGAGGAGCTTCCACATGTCTTAAAGGACATGTGGTAGTAATGTGGCTAACATGTGTTGACATGTGTCATGCTACATGGTGACACATGTGCAATACATGTCATGTTACGTAGCAACATGTGTCATGTGGTGGTGAGAATTCTAAAAAAGCACAAAAGGCATTTCCATATCTTTAGAGAGATTCGAACCCAAATCCTCTAGGTTAAACATAATGTTATATTCATATGCTTAACCATTAAGCCATTGGCCTATGCCTCGTTCATGCTTGCAGTTAAATTGTACATATGAATGAAGTTAACCTAGGATAAATTTAAATCAAAACTCAAGCCCAACGACCCTCTTTTTATTTTATCTAAATTAAAAATTATATTCTACTAAGCTATTTAGAAAATTTATTATTTTCTAAATTTCCTAAATCCTGTTTTTTCTATTTTTGTATTTTTTTCTAATATATATATTTATTTATTTTTATAAATTTCTTATTTTTTCCAATTTCTTATTTGTTAGGTTTCGTAATTTTCTTTTTTATTTTTTATTTTTCCTAATTTATGATCCTTTATCCTATTCTAAAAATTTTGAAAAATAAAAAATAAAAAAGGGAGGGCAAAAATGGGGTGTTTACATGAATGATAGGGTCTTTCTTCTCACCACAAGTGTTGAATTGAGGCAGTCAAAAACATAATGGGAGGGCTTCCTCTATAATTTCTTGAATGAAGGGGCTTAGCTTCCTACCTTTTGAGTCAATCTCCTTGATTGAAGTCCCTCCATTAGCTAGTTTTTTTATGCATGTCAATCTTGGAGTTTTCGATTTTTATTTATTTTCCTTAATTCAATTTATATCGAATCCTACACCCATTTGATGTAAACATTCGACTAAAAATTAAGGAAACTAGGTTTTTCTTTTATTTTGAAAAAAAAAAAAAAATCAAAGTCACCACCTAATTAGAGTCGAGAAAAAGCTATAATCAGTTGAATGAATTGGTTACAACTTAGTTACCATGTAGCATAAAAAACCGATTTAAAAATAGAAAAACAATTTGGAAAACTGGAGTTTTTGGATCTTTGAGCTAATTTATTAAATCCTAAATAGGTACTTTCTTAACCTTCTACATTTAAATTTATTTTTCAATATACCCTTTTAAATTGAAAAATCGATTTCTATTCTACAAATAAAGAATTAAAATATTATATTTATTTACAAAATGGTGAAAAAAAATAATATTTTACAAAATGAGGAAAAATAAATTTTTCCATATTTTAAGTTACCTCGTAATTGTGTGTGGGTACGTATGTACCAACTATTCAGAATCAAATTTTCATGATTTATTTTGAAAACTTAAATGTGTTGGTCTCTTTTAATTTTAAAAAAAAGTTAGCTTTACTTTTTTATCATTTTATTTTCAATTATGAAAAATTTTAAAAAAGGGTCCTAATTATTTCATTGTTTGTTAAATTGAAAAAGTTCCTTGAATATCTTATTTTTGGAGACGGGTTTTATTAACTAGACTTTTAAAAATAATTTTCTTATATTATAAAACACTTTATTTCTATTTTTTTTTAGTTTTTATTTGCTTTCTTTATTATATATTTTTATTTATTTTTTTTATTATAGTAAAAAAAATATGGAAATAAAATAAAATAAAACAAAGCTTCTCTTTTTTTTTTCTTTCTTTTATAATTTTTTATTTATATTTTATTTATCATTATTTTTTTTACAATAGAATAAATCACTGAAGAAAGGAGAAGAGAAAAAAAAAATAAAAAATATAATAAAATCCACAATAAAGGAAGGAGGATCGAACCCTGAGAGCAATACGTGGGTTAGTGGTAGGTATAAGCGTTGAGTTGCTAGCTTAAGTAACTTGGTCCCATCCAAGTTACGTCGGGAGTTGCGTTCTCGAATGATTCAACCACCAATTCAAGTGGAGGATGACATTTTTGTGGATTTTATTGGGGATCGGTGGTTTAGTAAAGTGCCACCGCTTTTGGTAGCCTCATAGATGTTGGTTAGAATTTGCCATCGGCGATGCATGTTGGGTTAATATGGCAGTAGTGGCTAAACTTTGAATAGAGATTAGGTCTTGGGTTTTAGGACATGATGAAGTCAATCGTGATGGTTGTTTTGGTCAAAGAGGGGCAAAGCTACTAGTTTCAAAGGGGGCAGTGGTGGTGGCTTAAAGTTTAGAAAGCTCTATTAGTAGTTCTTGTATCTGGGAGAACGGTAGCAAGCAAGAGGGCTTGGGTTCAAATGCTTGTAGTGTGGGGAGACTAAGCGTGTGGTTGGCTTTGAACGAAGCCAATTTTTAGAGAGAGACGTCGTGACTAGCCTAAAGAGAGAAATAGTTTGAGAGTATGTTTAAGTGCAAATTTGAGTAAGAATTGATGTTTGCTTCCTTTCCAAAAGGCTTATTTGAGCTCTAATTTATTGTATTGGAGCTCGAATCAAAGAAAGAAAGTTAAGAATGGCTATGAGTCCAAAAATAAAAGCATTACCTTTGACCTACTTTAATGCACGATTCAAACAAAAAATCAATGTAACTGATAGTCAAAACTTGTTTATTGAAGCTTAATATGGCTATTCATAATGAAGAGAAACTTTGAAACTCATTCCTAAACTTCCATTTTTGCTCAATTAACAAGGAGCTTAAGTCATGTAGTCAATTTTTCCTGACTCTTGAACTCAAATTTGACCAACTAAATGGATGATTTTAAATGCAAAAAAGGATGGATTCATTAGTATTTCATGCCTAGATTTCCTCCTCATCAGTTATTTGGCTTGATTTTGATATGATGTGGTGGAAAAAAGATAAAGAATGGAGCATTTAGGTGTGGTAACTTGCAATACCAGAGCTATTCTTCATAGCTTAGTATGTTGGGATATGTTGACATGGTGCTTATAGGTGCTACTTTGGCCACGTGGACCAATAGTTGGTTGCCTCATGGCACAACAAGCACCTAGCCCTATCACCTAGTAACATGTGACACAAACATGAAACAAAAAAAGAAAAAAATGCACTTTATACATTTAGCCAGAATCAAACCAAGACTTGTGACTCCTTTCCAATACCAAGACTAAGCATTTAACCAACAAGCTAGTTGGCTTATACCTTGAAACTTGTGGCAATAAAATTATACATAAGTAAGAAAGAAAACTAGGCCTAATTATAAAACTTTATGAATTCTTAGAAACTATCTATATATTATTGGCATTAAAACCTATTCTCATATTATTTATTCTTTTCTTATTTATGCATTTTTAAATTTTTCAATTTTTTTTTTCAGTTCAAAATTTTCTTTAAGTTTTGGTATTTTTTCAATTTTCAAATTTTAGGTACTTTTCTACTTTTTTTTAAAAATTTTTTTTGTGATTTTTCCAATTTGTTTTAGATTTCTTTTTTAATTAAGACCTTTTTCCTTATTCTTGACAAATATTATGGGCAGGGGGGGAGGGGGGGGGCGGAGGGGTTGGGGTTGAGTAAAATTTTACTATAAAGACAAGAGACACTATTTTTGGCTTGGGGATAAATTTGTTCTAAATGGTGCAACAACTTGCTAGCTATCTTATGCTTAATCTATTAGGGATTTTGGTGAACAGTAAAAGAGAAAGAGGGTGCTATAAGAACTGGCTGAGACAAAAGAGTGGGTTTTTTAAATGTTAAAGTACCCATCGAGCTTATTATAACCCTAAAGGAGATGTGAGAAGGGATAACACCCTATGAGCTTGCTAAAACCCTAAAGATACCATCTTAGATGGATGGTAAAATATGGTTGTTTTAGAGAAAACAAAGTAAATATTATATGGCCATCTTGGATGGATGGATTTTAAGTTTAACACTAATGTGAGCACCTTAAGCATACCATCTTGGATATATAGATCAAGCGAACATTTGAACACCATCTTGGATTGATGGGCTTGAGAATTTAGACACGATTAATGACTATAGCACCATCTTAGATTAATGGATTTGGCACAAACTTGAACACCATCTTAGATTGATAGGCTTAAAAACTTAAACACCATCTTGTATTGGTGGATTTTTAAATCAATCAAGTTTCTTAAATGTTTTCTCAAGAGTGTAATTTCTTGGGATTTATCAAAATTTACCGTAAGGGTTGGTTTAAGAAAGAGATAAAGTCACCAAGGTTACTTGATCTGGTTGCTAGGGGCTAAGCCTCCCTGAATTGACAAAAAGAAATCTTGGATTAAACATTAGGGATTGGGTCTTTTATCTGAATTTGGGTAAAACTCCTAAAATTCATGAAAATGGTCACTAAAACTGAGTAGGCAGAAGAACTAAGGTAGGACTCATGTTGGGACAAAATGCTTGAAAGTGACAAGACACGGTATTAGGGCTAAACATAACCGAAGCAAGGTAAAAAGACTAGTTTAGAATCAACTTCTAGAAAACTTATACTTTTCTCTTCTTCTTCTTCTTCTTTTTTAAGAATTGCTAACAGGTTTAGGTTCTTCTTATATGCGAGACATTAACAATTCACTTTTTCTTGATTTTGCTAAAATCAAATAACAATCTCATCTTTAGGAGGTCTTCTTTTTGCAAGCTACTCTATTTTGAAGCTAAGGGCAAGTGATCTTTTAGTGTCACTTGAAGGGATCACAAGGGTAGCAACTCTTCTTAAAGGCTTCTTAAATGTCTTTTTTGTTATGGGAACCATATCTCATAATTGATTAGTTTAATCTAAGAGGGCTTCTTTACCTTCTCTTGGTTCAAATTTTCACTCTTGATTGTAATTATAGAAATTGTGGTCTATTTTGCAAATGAAACGCTTTAATAAATTAGTTATGTCTTTTTTAGACTGCAACGTAATATAGGCTTTTGGTCCTTGATTTCAAAAATGGATATTAATGAAGTGGCATTTTGAAAGAATTACATTTTATCTTGGGTTTATAAGTCAAGAACCTTATAAGTGAAACTAAATTTATGCTTTCCTTTGTTTCAAAAGTAACCTTTACCTTGGATAAATTATTTTCTCCATCCAAAAGGGCTTTTAAAGAGCGGTGAAATTGTGGACAGGCCTTAGTCTATAAGAGGAGTAAATTTTGGGACTCTTAGGTTCTCATTTTGAGGGATGGGTCTTACTTTAGGAATAGTCCTTTTAAGATACATGCCCCTAATCCTTTTACGCTTTAGGGCTTTGACTCGATCACCTCGTTTATGTAGATTTTATCTTTTTTTTCTTTTTTAGGCAGGCTTTTCTTTTTTCTTTTTTTTTTTCCTTTCAATTTTTCTCATTTTTCCTTTTGCCTTCTCTTTTGTTATTTCTTTTTCCCCCCTTTTATCTCAAATTACCCTAATATAAAGGTGATCCTCCCTTCATTGCATGTATGTGGTCTATATATAATGTTTAGGATAGAGGCCCTTCTTCGTCTTAAAGAAAATAAGTTATTAAAGGTGATAATTACCATTGAATCGATGTAATTGGAGTAAGCACAAATTAATTATAACCTTTTCTCCATATTAGTGCACTTAACCTCCTATTTGCCCAATTATAGGATGGTTCTTGATAGGGTTTAACTTTCAAAATACTATGTTTGAAGGTTCAATAGGGTTAACAAGAGATTTTGTGTTTAAAATATTGAAAATGAATGCCCCTAACTTCACTTTGATTCATATATCAAAGTCAAGATGTACCTCCTTTAAGGAATGATTCCAATGGCCTCACAATGATGGCACTTAACTCTTAAGTGTTTTTAAGGTTGGTGTTGGTAATTGGTTTATTTCTTTTCATTTTAAACTTTCAAAATGAGATACCAAAAAGTGCACTCATTTGCCTTAATAAAAAATTTTATGAGGATATATTCAATAAACGAGGAACTTTTATCTAGGAAACTTCTGACATTACAAATCATAAAGTACTTAGACTTCCTTAATAGTTGCCACTCATGCTTTAGCTTTTGGTGAATTGCCCAAGCTTCCCTTAACTTAAACTCATGCTCCTCTTCCACTTAGATGTTCTTATCATGACGATGCATACCTTTAGTCCATCGGGGATGGTAAAGTCCATTTGAAGTAACTCATTGTCAATTAGGTCTTGAATCTTATGCTTCAGTTTCTAGCATTCTTCTATAGAATGACTCATCGAGCAGATATGATATTTACATGGTAGCCTATGATCCAACCTTTGGAGCTTGTGTTCGAGTGGAGGAGGTGCACGACTTAACATTCCTACCTCTCTTAATCAATGAAAGAGTTGAATTATTGGGATCAGGATTGGAGTAAGATGCCTTCTAAGCATATTTGTTTCAAAGTCTATTAAATTTATAGCCATTTCAAGACTTGTTGAGATAATTTGTTTTTTAGCTAATTTACCTATCCTTATTGCCTCCTCTATGCAATTACCTACTAAAACTACATCCGCAAAGCTAGAGATTGATTGCCCCATGAGACAATTAAAATATGGCCCATTAAGTGTTTGGATAAATGCTTTAGTCAATTCCTTCTTTAATAAAGGGGAGGTGATTTATCTACCATGCCTCTTCATTTTTGGGCATATTCCTTGAAGGGTTCATTGCCATCTTTCCTCATATTGCTCATGTCCCAAAGAGATGGTGTTATCTCCACATTAAATTTATAATGCTTAAAGAATTCTTGATCTAACTTATCCTGTGTATTAGCTTTCCTTAAATCTAATCGGGCATACCAAGACAAAGCTAGCCCAAGAAGGTTATCTTGAAATGTTTGAACCAATAGCTGCAAATTTTGAATGTAGTGAGATTCTTGTGTAGATACGGCTTAATGTAGAGCTTGGGGCACTCAGTCCACTATCTTTCTCGAGCTCTGGTATTTTGAATTTTTCAAGATAGGCCTCAATGTTATATGTAAAAAAGTTAGTGATGCCAACGTGCTCAAATTTGTCATAACTTTTAAATGTCTTCATCTTCTGATCAATTTGTTAGGTTAACTTTCTTTCCCATTGCTTAAGGTTATCTTGACTTACTTGAGTTGACCATTCTTGTGTTGTCCTCAAAAGAATCAAGGTCCAACACTAGATTGACTTTTGGGAATCTAATTGTTTCCTTCTCATATTGATGCTCTTTATTTGCTAGTGCTATTGCTCTGACTAAAGCCATGATGTCAACTACAAAGTTCATTTGTCCAATCACTTTTGCCATAGTTTGCTTTAATGAGCAAAATCTCACTTCTACAAGGTTTTCGTTATTTCCATTTCTGGCCATTGCACCTGATAGGAATCCATACCTGTTAGCAACTCCTTAATTTTTTTTTTTTGAAAAACTAGTTTTCTTTTTGAGGGAGAGAAAATGACTTATTTAAAAATAAATAAAAAGGGGTAATGGAATATAAGGAAAAAGCTTATTTACATACTGTACAAGTTGTGAAAAAGGATTAAAAATTTCTTGGAATGGAAAAAAATTTGTAAGGAAAAAGAAACCTAATGACTAAAAATTTATAGTCAATCACTGATAACCTATAAGTATTAAAAGGGTTACTTACTAGAAGCATAATCTTAAGGATATGTAAGTAAGAATCAACAAAAGAATGGAAGGAGTTGAAACGAAAGGAATTGAGCAAAGGAGTTGTACAATAAATTAAATATTTACAATTGGAAGCCTAATGTGACAACTTTCATGTGCTTACTTAGAAAAATTTTCCTTTTTATTTTTACTTCACAAAATTAATCAAACATAAGCTAACAAAATCAATAATGAATATTTATAGATAAAACAAGAGAAATTAGAAATGCTATATGTGGTCATGTGGATGTAAGGAGGGGAGCTAGCAAATTGACTATAATGTGGCAAGAAAATGATTTTTATTGCATCTTTGAAATTTCTAATAAATTATTCAAAATTTATTAGAAACAACCCCTAAAGTCTAGATTCTCTTTTTCTTGTGGTGTCCTAGCTCCTCTTCGATCCTCTTTCTCTTCTTTAACTCGGGTACCTTGATCTATTTGGCAACCTAGGAGATATCTTCGATACGGAACGTAATTCAATGATTATAGTAAAAACGTCAATGGGGTTGATCGTTTAGATGTCTTCTTATGAAATAAGTCAAGTTTATGGCTTTAGACATGACTGACTAACTAAACCATTAGTAAGGCCATATTGTTCTTCAAGTCTCCATTCCTTTACTCTTAGAGATAACTAAGTGATCTGGTTTGTTTAGTTAGCAGCGTCATGATGTAAGACCTTCCTTCTAAAAATTGGGTTACAATCCAGCAATCCAATGATGCATGTGAGATACCCCATTAGGAAACAAAATGGACCTAATGGTTGCTAGTATGTAAGCATTAATCCTATATTGTTGCCAGAATTTAAGGTTTACATAAAAAGGTTCCCGCTCGTAACTAGATGGGGTTACAAACTAAGTAAATAGATCATTTACCTTAATGATTCTCCTAATGCGATTTGGCCAAATCTTGCAAATTATAGACTCTCATAGGCCCAATAGTTTATTAAAATATCTTTGCTAGCTTAGCCATAATATCTAGAACATACCATCTGCTTCCAACAAAGGGGGACTCCTAATAGATATGAGTATTTTTAAATAGTTGGGCTTAGTCAAGATGGGTCAAAACAAAAAGATTGATTTTAAGGGTCCTAGAATTGGATCAAAGCATGTACTATGGTGACATCGGCTTAAATCTTAAGTACCGAAAGGATAAGCCTAACCATTTTTTGAGTCATCTTCTACTAAGATGGTTGAAAAATTGAAACCATTTCTTTAGTATTCCTCTAAGCTTGAAAGGCTCGTGGATATGGACTTCTTTGAAAAGGGCTTATGTAAGAGATGAACTAACCATTTTCTATAAAAAATATGAAAATAAAATTACATCCAAAACTATCCTATTTACATAGGAATTACATCAATATTCTAGAACAAAAAGAAAATATTTATAGGGAATAGATTCTTGCCACATCATGTTTATTTGCTAATTTTGGGAAATGGTTCGTAAATGCAATCAGGATAAGTTCTAAAGGTCCTTAAATTCTATAACCTTACATGTGTTTAAGGAAGCGGTTCATTGATCACATTAAAGCTTAAGTGGTGTAGCCTGATTAGCTTAGAAGGTGGTTACTCTATAACATTTGAAGCTTATACAACAGCTCCCTTATAGGGTTCTAGGATGGCCTGGTTCCGATTGTATTTACGACACATTCATAATGTAATAATTCCCCCCAATATGTGCCCTTAATTAACCTACAAGGGTTAGTACAATATATAAATGAAGAAAATATATTTACAACAGAAAACATAATGTAGAAAAGGTATTTTGAAAAATAATTCTAATATCAAAAGATCTTAAGTAGCTAACTCTCTTGACTTCTCTAGTGGAGTTGCCAAGTTTTCAATTTTTGTTTATTTTCCTTAATCCAATTTATATCAAACCCTATACCTATTTGATGTAAACTCTTGATTAAGAATTAAGGAAACTAGATTTTCTTTTGATTTAAAAAGAAAAAATTGGGGTTGCCACTTGACTAAGGTTAGGAAAAAATTATAACCCATTAGGTGTATCGGTTATCACTTAACTATTGAGCCGTGTAAATACTGATCTTTTTAAAAAACAATTTAGAAAACCAGAGTTTTTGGATTCAGGGGCTAACTTATTAAACCCAAAATGGGTACAACATTAACCTTCCAAATTTAAATTTATTTTTCCATAAACAAAGTGAAGAAAAAAACTAATATTTTACAAAAGGGGGAAAAATAAATTTTTTTCGTATTTTAAGTCGCCTTGTAATTGTATACGGTGTTTACATACTCACTATTCGAGATCAAATTTTCGTAGTTCGTTCTAAAAGCTTAAATGTGTTGGTCTCTTTTAATTCTAAAAATAGTAGGCTTTATGCTTTTATCAATTTATTTTCAACTATGAAAAATTTTAAAAGAGCCTTAATTATTTCAATATTTATCGATTTGAAAAATTCTTAGAATATCTTATTTTTGAAAAAGGGTTTTATTAAGAAGTTCAAGAAAACATGGTCCAATAAGGTGTTGAAGTTCTACTATGGTGGCCACTTGGTGTTAGAAAGTGGGTGGCTAGAAGATTCTTTTCAATAGGGAGCTGTCGCCGGAGGGTAGCTAGTGGTCATTGATTCGGCCTACTTTACTTTCTACCTGTAAGATGTTTAATTTTCTAAAAAGATCAATCTTGCTTAATTAATTCTGAAAAAATGTTTTTTGGAATTATTTTAGGTGTAGTTTAATGTAAAAATTTTATTTTAATTAAATATTAAGTGGAAATGCATGATGTTTAAGAACTTGCCCTATTTAGGAAAAAATTAAACCAAATTTTAGAAATACTAAATGATGTTGGTTCAAGTTGAATTTTTGTATATAATAAACTTATATATGCATATTATGGAAATGAAAATTAACATGTTTCCTGGTTTAGGAAGAATTAGAAAAAAATAAAAAAAAATAAAATGAAAATAAAGCAAAAACAAGAGCATGACTGGTTATGACTGGTTCAATAAGGTGTCAATGTTCTTTTGTGGTAGCTACTTGGGGTTAGAAAGTGGGTGGATGGAGGAGTCTTTTCGATAAGGAGTTGTCATTGGAGGGTGGTCAAAGGTTGTCAGTTTGGCCAGCTTTATTTTCCACTTGTAAGATGTTTAATTTTCTAAAAATATTAATCCTACTTAGTTAATTCTAAAGGAAATGTTTTCTTGGATTATTTTTAAGTGTTGTACAATGTAATAATTTTATTTTAATTAAATATTAAGTGGAAATATATGATGCTTAAGAACTTGCCCTATTTAAGCGAAAATTAAACCAATTTTTAAGAATAGTAAATGATGTTGTTTCAAGCTGAATTTTTGTATATAATACACTTAATATATATATTTAATTATAGAAATGAGAATTTTTGAAAATTAACATGTTTACTATTTATTATAATTATTTTGAATAAAATTAGCAATTTTCCTAATTCATTGAAATAATTGGTTTTTGTATAAATCAATGATTAAGCCCAATATATTCTAACTTCTAGAAGTTTGTAAGGATAATGGAAGACTTGGTTTTTTATCTTATACATAAATTTTTTTATTTTCCATAATTTTGAGCTAAAAATGTGGTTTTTCAAAAAATAGGTAATATGCTAGAAAATTATTATGCATGGTCAACATGAAACTATATATTTTTGTGACTCCATAGTATTTTTCATAGAATTAATCAAGTTCTTATACTCTTCATTATATATTTTCCTGAGATAAACCTATATATTAGCTTAACATGTGAAATAGTAAATAGTACTATTATGATATTTGTTGAGATAATGTAAGGTTAGCATTTTTAGGTATATAGTCGATGTAGGTTATGTTTAGGAAGTGTGATTTTTAGTTTTGAATTAAAGCTTATTTGGGTCAATTGCAAAGTTACAATAACTTATGATTGAGCCAATAATGAGAAAAGGTATTTTCGAACTTGTAACTATATTGATTAGTCTCATTTCTTAAGTATTTTAATAATACTTAAAATAATGACTGTAATAATATAAAATTTACTAAAATTGGACAAGAAATGAATAAGATATGGTCAAAAGAAATTTTGAAACACGAAAGCAAAAGAATAAGCTAACAAGCTTATAAGGGTTTAGTTTCAACCTATAGTTAACTTAGGGATTGTGTATATTTTCCTAAGTGTGATAGGTAAGGAAGGATCACATCATGAAGTTTAGGATTTTGCACCACTATCAAGCCTTAGTAAGTGGATATTTCTATTTTTTTGTGCAAGTAGACTTATGTCTACTTGACTTGGAATTAGTTATGTCATAAACTGTAATTGTATACTTGATTGACTGGATATGTGATCCTGTTGAATGTTTATTGATTGATTGAGGTGTTTCCTCATGTTTGACTGTTTTTTTGATGCATTTTATTGCTTAGAAAACTTAGAAAATGAAGGGTTGAATTATAATCTTGAGACATAAAGCCGGATCTAAGTTAATTGAGATGTTCTATGTGGAACTTGAGATTTGTGCTTGATATTGGGTTATTGTATTGCTTACTGCATTCTTAGCATGGCACGACACGAAAGGACCTATGGATCAAGTTTCTACAAACTTAGATATTGCTAGGCTAGGTTTTGAGCATATAAATTTGCATTGCTAAATAAATTCTGACCACTTTATGTTGCTTTAGCTAAGCTAACTACATGCTAGGGTTTGGCAACTCCTTGTTGCCCTAGATTCAAGGACTTTGTATCTAGATGCATAAGTCAACTAACTAAATGAAAGCTAGGTTAGGCTAGGATATAGGTACCGATGCATGTCACGTCTATGAGCATAGCATGTATCTCCTACATTGACATCTTATCTTAGCAATTTTGGATATGGAATTGAATGCCTTATGATAATGATGGTTTTAAATGTTCGTTTTGCTTGTTCTATGTTTTTTTTTTTATCCACTCTCTCTTAGCTCACAAAGAATTGAGGAGATACTTGTGTATCCTTAAGTTATGAAGAAAACTGATTAAGCACCACCATTAGCTAGGGGAAAGACTTTGAGAGCGCATAGGATGAAGTTAGCTACTTTTGATGGAAGCCTTACTATATTTTGATCTTATTCTTGAGAAGGATTTATACATATGTAATGGAAAGGGAAAAAAAAAGTATTGTATTTTAAGTTTAGTTATGTTTGGTGGTTGTACACTTTTGTGCAAACAAGTGTAAAGCTGAAGTCCATTGCAGTACTCTTTTGTTATAAATAGCGGTTTTGTTGAATGTAAACGGGTATTCATGTATGATGATACATCTTATGCTATGTTGAGATGTGATATCCTTTAGGTGGTATTAGAGCATGAATTAGGGACTATAGTACTAAGCACATATAAGGTGTTTAGGGTAACTAGGTATCATATGTATTTAACTTTGTTAGTAGCACCTATTATAATGAAATTGACTGTATCTACTGTAATTGCTACTATTTAGAAAATGGTGCAAACACGTGCTAGTGGGGATCCTGGTGCATCATTTGCTCCTAAGAAATAGATAAGGGAGGAGCACCAACCTCAACCCAATCAAGCTTTGCCTTTACAAGTGATTGATACAGTATAACAAATTGAAACTACTTTGGCTAGGGTTGGTGGAGCAAATGGGAATAGGTTAGCTCAAGTGCAACGTATAGTGAAATCATTTGATAAGACAATAAATGATCCTCTAATTGTAGTAGAATGGATCAATTTATTAGAAAAAGCTTATGAAGTATGTAAGGTGGAAGAGAATAGGAAAGTGGGGATTATTGCTATTTTAGTGGATTGACATACGAATAATTGATAGAAGGGTAAGAAATAAACAATAACAAAAGAACCCATTGGTTGGAACGCTTTTAGGGATGCGCTTCTAAAGCAGTATTTCCCAGAATGTATGAGAGAGCAAATGTGTGAAGAATGTTACAAATTAGGGTAAGTAGGTAAGACTATCGAAGAATACGAACAAGAGTTTAATAGGATGTTGAAGTTTGTCCCGAAGGTGGTACAAAATAATGAAATTGCTAAGGTTGGTAGGTTTAAGGCTAGACTTGATCTTTATTTTCAAGCTGAGTTAAAAAGGACAAGGCTGGTGCAATTTGCTGATATTACTAATGATAATCCTTTAATTGTGTAAGCTTATGACCTATAAAGGGCAGTTGAGGAAATAGAAAGTAAGAAAAGGAAATTTGTTAGGAGTTCTAGGAATAGCCATAAGATTGTAAAAGGAAAAAGCGTTTAAAAACCCCTTATTAAGAATTAAAAGCTGGGTAGAGCTATGCCACTTTGCTGGAAGTGTAATGGTAGGCATCGAGCTATGTAGTTTTCGAAACTACAAAGGAAGTATTTTAGGTGTGGAGAAGCTGGTAATTTAGCTAGGTAGTGTCAGAACCTAAACCCTAGAGGTATATACTGCCATAAGTGTCGTTAGATAGGACATAACACCAGTTAATGTAATATAAATCAACTGGCAAGACTAAATCAAATCCCGGCTAATAGGCCAAAACTTATCAATAGAAATAATTCATTAGGATAGGCTAAAGCTAAACCTATACTTTAAGGAAGGATGTATGCAATCTAGGATAAGGAAGGTAGGGATGATAACATAGTTGTAGGTATGAGTTTTGAACCCTATGACTTTTAGATACCTTTAAATGATTATGTGTTGTATTTTTGCTTGAATCTTGTACTCTAGTGTGATGATATAATTGTGATTTTTATTTTAGGATTGGTTTACCTAGAACGTAACTATGCTTATACATTGTTTGATATGGGAGCAACACATTCATATGTACCCAAGGAATATGTAGATAGAAACAGACTCCTAATAGAAAATCTAAGGTATAATTTGGTAGTAATGACCCTTTTTGGAGGAGAACAAATTGTGCAACAAAAGTTGAAAAGAGATAA
This sequence comes from Lumnitzera littorea, assembly GCA_024138015.1. Taxonomy (NCBI): domain Eukaryota; kingdom Viridiplantae; phylum Streptophyta; class Magnoliopsida; order Myrtales; family Combretaceae; genus Lumnitzera; species Lumnitzera littorea. The sequence goes on along the minus strand of JAMXBB010000001.1, from coordinate 42,935,928 downwards.
TGTGTCTATAGATCTTTATAAACTGCATACAAAATTAGTAGTTTTGGATATGAAAGGATTTAATGCTATATTAAGGATAGATTGGCTAATTGAACATCAAGTAAATGTGGACTATGAAGGAAAGATGATAGTATTCAAGAAGTTTGATGGAGAGGAATGTCATTTTAAAGGAAGCTCTAAAAAAGCAACCACTCGAATAGTCTTAGTGAGTAATGCCCGAAAGTTATTAAGTAATGTTAATATAGGATTTCTAGCTTTAGTAATAGATACTCAAGTTTAAGAAGTGAGACTGGAAGATATGTTAGTAGTATCTGAATATCTTGAGGTTTTCCTTAAGGATTTGCTTGGACTACTACTAGAAAGGGAGATTGAATTTACCATAGATCTTGTACTTGGTATTGCATCCATCTCTAAGGTTCTTATCTCTATGACACCCCCATTGAATGGCTCTTATTGAATTGGTGGAACTAAAGGAGCAACTATAGGAACTACTAGAAAAGGGATTTATAAGGCCAAGTACATCGCCATGGGTTACATTGGTGCTCTTTGTTAGAAAGAAAGATGGAAGTTTATGGTTATGTATAGATTATCAAGAGTTGAACAAAGTCACAATAAATAATAAATATTTACTTTATAGAATTGATGGTTTATTTGATCAGTTGAAAGGAATTGTAGGGTTATCAAAGATAGACATACAATCTAATTACCACCAATTGAAAACTAAGGAAGAGGATGTACCTAAGATTGCCTTTTAGACTAGGTATGGACATTAGGAATTTCTAGTGATGCCATTTAGGTTAATGAATGCTCTTGTTGCATTCATGGACATGATGAATCATATCTTTAAAAAGTACTCAGATGAGTTTGTAGTTATGTTTGTTGATTATATTTTAATATACTTAAGGAACAAAGAGGAACATGTGGAACAGATAGGGATGTTGCTTGAGACACTTAAGGATAACCAACTATACGCAATGCCAAAGAAGTGTGAATTATGGCTGGAGTAAGTAGGATTTCTTGGACATAATATTTGGCTTATGAATAGTAATTGACCCCATAAGGGTAAAAGTAGTGACGAAAGTATGGAGTTTCTTAGGGATGGCTGATTATTATAGAGGATTTGTATAGGACTTCTCTAAAATATTTATGCTATTAACCCAATTAACATGAAAAGGTGTTAAATTTGAATGGAATGATATGTGTGAATAGAGTTTCTAGGAGCTCAAGAGAAGGTTGGTAACCACTTCAGTATTAACGATACCAAATGGATTTGGAGAGTATGCAATCTATTGTGTTGCTTCAAGGAGTAGATTAGGATGTTTATTATTGCAAAATGATAAGATGATTACCTATACTTCAAGATAGCTTAGACTACACAACTAAAACTATCTAACTCATGATTTAGTGCTCACAATTGTAATATTTGCTTTAAAAATTTGGAGGCATTACCTATATGGTGAAAAATGTAAGGTATACACTGATCGTAAGAGCTTAAAGTATATATTCACACAAAAGGAATTGAATTTGAGGCAAAGGTGGTGGTTAGAATTACTAAAGGATTATGATCTTATGATTCATTATCACCTTAAGAAGGCTAATGCAATAGCTGACACATTTAGTAGAAAGAAGTTTGGTAATGTCACTACACTCATTATAGATTAACAAGAATTGATTGAAGAAATGAAGAAGTTGAGCTTGGAAGTTGTAATGAGAAAAAAGGGTAGTATGTCAGCTAATTCGAAAGTAGAACCTACATTACTTAAGCACATCAAGGAAGCTCAGAAGGAAGATTTAAAGCTACAAAAGAGCAAAGATTGTATTGAGCAACACCCTAACTTAAGAGTTGATGATGTAGGAATGTTGAGGTTCAAAGAAAAACTTTGTATGCCAAAAGGATTTGGAAGTTAAGAAGGTGGTTTTGGAAGAAGCGCATAGTGTGAGATATTCACTACATCCTATAAATAATAAGATGTACAAGGAGTTGAAGTAGAAATTTTGATAAATGGGAATGAAAGGAGACATGGTACAGTATATATCACATCAAAGACTAAGAGGATTGTTACAACCTTTACTTATACCTAAATGGAAGTGGGGGTATTTAACAATGGATTTTATAAGTGGTTTACTAAGGATAAGGAGACAGCATGATATGATATGGGTTATAGTGGATAAACTTGTGAAATTAGTACATTTTATAGTCATAAGGCAAATGGCGACATTCTCTTAGCTTGTAGAAGTGTATGTTAAGGAGATAGTTTTTTTGCATGGTGTTCCAGTGTAGATAACATCTTATCATGATTCGCATTTTATGTCTCAATTTTGGCAATCCTTGTAAGCAGAAAAGGGAATTGAGTTGAATTTTAGTACTGCTTATCATTCCCAAAGTGATGGACAATCGAAGTGAACAATCTAAACTTTGGAAGATATGCTAAAGGGATGTGTAATGGATTTTAGAGGTAGTTAGGATGATCATTTACCATTAGTAGAATTCACTTATAATAATAGTTATCATAGTACTATCCAAATGGCCTATATGAAGCATTATATGAACATAAGTGTTGATCACTAATTTATTGAGATAAAGTAGGAAACAAGCGAGTCATTGGACCATCAATGTTACAAGATCTTAAGGAGAAGGCGTAAATAATTAGACAATGAATGCAAATTTCCCAAAACCAACATAAAAGTTATGCAAATGTTAGAAGAAAGTCGTTAGAATTCTAAGTAGGTGATTAGGTATTCTTGAAGATCACAAATAAAGGGTGTAAGGTGATTTGATATTAAAGGGAAGCTAAATCCTCGGTAAGTTAAGCCATATTAAATTAAGAAAAGGATTAGGAAAGTTGCTTATGAACTTGAATTACCTAACGAGATGGCAAGAATTCATAATGTTTTTCACCTTTTGACCTTAAGAAGTTTTGTAGGTGATCTAGCAACGATATTAAATGTACCTTCAATGGTGTTAAAGGGAAACCTTATGTATATAGAGCATCTAATTCATATTTTGGATACAAAGGTCTAGAAATTATGGAACGAGCCATAGAATATGTGAAGGTCCTATGGAGCAGACGCACTACCGAGAATGTAACATGTGAATCTGCTAAGTCAATGAGAGCTCAATACCCTAGATTGTTCACGTAAGGTTAGTAATCTTGTAATTGATTATTCTTTTTACTAGAATAAGATTAGGAATATATTTTAGTCAATTTGTAATTAAGTTTCGAGGACGAAACTTTTTGTAAGGGGGCTATGATGTGCTTAGGAGCTCAGTTATCACTAAGGCTTATTGTAGTAGATTTGAAGGAGTGGGTCCTTTGAAATATTGAAGAAAATAGAATAAATTGGTCCACAAACTGACAAGAGTAGCTGACATGAAGCTGCTTGGAAGATATGACCCACTTGCGAATATAACACGACTTGACACTTTACTTGATATAATGCATAAGTTGATCTTAAGGTCTACTCGTCCTGAGTTACTTGGTAAGATTAAATAAGAGTGTATAAGAATGGTCTGGGAGAGCGAGTGATCTTGCAAGAACAGTATATTCAATGTATATTTGTGATGTAAGATGATTCTAGCTTATAAGCAAGAGGGCCTATTTATAGTAAGTCCCTAGGGCAGCCATATAAATAAAGTAATTGCATATAAATAAAGAAATTACAAAAAGGCATATAAAAGAAGAATTCTTAGTACATACAAAAAATGATAAAAAGGATAAACAATAAAAAAGGAAAAATAGTATAGCATCAAGTGAAAGGGATAGGTGGCAGTGCAACATTAGTTCCGTACATAGATTCTCTAATCATCGCAAGCAAAGGGAATTAAGATGTTGTAGCATTAGGGACTGGTAAGAAGTCAAAAGAGAGTACTCGGCTTGAAGAAGAGCATCTTGTCACTCGTCAGGAGTCTTTCGGCAATTAAAAGTTTGATCATTCGACATAAAACCCTTAGTAAGCGAATAGTCGGCATCGGTATATGGAAATCAGCTATCCTTCTTCTGCGTAGAGTTTATTGTGATTGGCATGTTGCTTAGAGAGGATTCTTTGAGTGAGGGATTGGAGGTCTCAGAGTCGTGCATATGTAAGAGGGTCAGTAGTCGGCAGCTCATTAATTTCTTGGGCTTGTTGAAGATTTGCCCTCAAATCTTAGCCCTCTTCTTCATCAGGTATGTAGAGTATGAGATCAGCTACATTAATAGTAGTAAATATATCGTATCCATTAGGCAGCTCTAGTTCATAGGCATTGTAGTTAATGTGCTCAAGGATCATAAAAGTTCCATTTGATTTGGGGGAAAGCTTGTTCGTTCTCTTCCCAAGGAAATGCTTCTTACTGAGGTGGACCTAGATAAGGTCTTTGGGGTTATAAACCACTTGTCTCCTTCCTTGGCTTCTCTGTTCATTCTACCAGGCTATAGTTTGTAGCAGATGTTTGGCAACCTTTTGAGGCAACTTCTAGAATTCCTCGGCATGCTGCAGGTATGATTAGCTTTCCCCTTGTAGAACCAAGCTGACAGCTATATTTAAGGGTAAGTTCGAGTTGAGTCCATAGATTACATCAAAGGGTGACCTTCCTATCGAGTTGTGAATTGATTGGTTGTAAGCGAAGTTAATGACAGGTAGGCATAGGTTCTAATCATGTAAATTCTTCCCTACAGTTGCTCGTAGAGGGTTGCTGATTGTCCTATTTACTACTTTAGTTTAGCCATCCATTTGAGGGTAAGTTCGAGTTGAGTCCATAGATGACATCAAAGGGTGACCTTCCTATCGAGTTGTGAATTGATCGGTTGTAAGCGAAGTTAATGACAGGTAGGCATAGGTTCTAATCATGTAAATTCTTCCCTATAGTCGCTCGTAGAGGGTTGCTGATTGTCCTATTTACTACTTTAGTTTAGCCATCCATTTGAGGTTGCAAGAAGTACTATACATAAGCTTAGTGCCGAGTTTCCTCTACAAGGTTTTCTAGAAGAAGCTCATAAACTTCAAATCATGGTCGGATACAATACTTCTCAGCAACCCATACAGACGTACAATTTCTTACAAAAAGAGATTAGCGATAAACAAAGCATCATTGGTTCTTTGGTAAGGAATGAAATGACTCATCTTTTTGAAACGATCGACCATAACCATAATGGAGTCATATCTTCTTGGTGTTTGGGGAAGGCCGAGCATGAAATCCATGCTTAGGTCGATCTATGGGCACTAATGTAGAATAGAATGTTGTCAAAATAAACCACAACACATTTGCTAATTAATATTCTAAGCACATGATTCATTAGTTGAATAAATTTACTTAGCACATTAGTTATGTCAAATAGCATTACCATCCAATCAAACAGGCCATCCTTTGTTTTGAAGGCCATCTTCCATTCATCTCCAGGCGTTGTCATATTTGGTAGTAGCTACTTTTCAGATTAATCTTTGAAAAGATGCGGGAACCATGTAACTCATTGAGCATATCATCCAACCATAAGATCAGGTATCAGTATTTAACAATAGTTTTGTTGAGGGTACGACTATCAATGCACATTCTCCATGACCCATCTTTCTTTGGTACTAACATGGCGTGGATAGCATATGGGCTCATGCTCTCTCGGACATACCCGTGATCCACCAACTCATCAACTTGCTTCTTTAGCTTGGCTGCTTACTTAAGATTGAATCTATAAGTGGGTCAATTTGGTAGAGCGGCTCTAAGGTAAAGGTCAATGCAATGTTCAATGCCTCTTAAAGGTGATAGATCGGCATCTTAGCAAGAAATAGATCAGCATATTCTTTTAGTAGAGCTCTCACTTTTGCTAGGCATTTTTCGGCATCTCTCATCTCCAAAAGTCTCCTAACTAGAAGGAGCACATAGTCTTCGGTCTTGACTTCTTAGACAAATTGAGCTTGGGAAATCATTAGTGACTTTTGTTGTAGAGATCTAGTAACCTTTTCCTAGGTTTCTTAGGCTTCCTTAAGACTCATGGGCATCGGTATTATTTTCTTTCCATCCTTTTGGAACATGTATGTGTTCCTAAACCCATCATACAACACTCTTAAGTCAAACAATCATGGTTAGCTGAGTAATATGTGAGAAGCATACATTGGAAGGACATCACACAACACCTTATCCTTATACCTATCACCAATGGTAATCGGTACTCTAACCTGTTCGGCATTTCTCATTCAGCCTGTGAATCTTATACGGCTTAGTATGTGGGAAGGTTGGTAGTTTTATGGCCTTAACTACCCTTACTACCCTTTGTGCTATGACATTGGTGTAGCTCCCTTCGTCAATGATCAAGGCACATAGCTTACCATTTGCTCGGTAATTCGTATGAAAGAGGTTCTCCTTCTGCTCATTCTCATTTGTCACAAATGCACTAAGAGACCATTGAACGATAAAATAGTACTCGACACCACCCTTAAGAGGTGTCTCGGCATCATGGTCTTCCTGAAACTCTTCCAGCATCTGCTAAACTCTCATCTCTTCCTCTCCTTCATTCATACTTTCAACTTCAAACTAGGGCTTGTCTCCCTTTATAGTCATGACTCCGCGATTTGGGCATTGACTAGTCATGTGTTTATAACTGAGACATTTAAAGTATTTGATTTCTTAGGTCTTTCTTCCAAAGCTTTGACCTTAGTCTTTTTGGACCTCAAGTTCCTTACCCTTACCCTTACCTCAGCCTTCTTTTGGTTGAATAGGCACTTGCCTTTGATGTTCCACCTCGGAACTGTTTGATGCTTAGTCATTCCTTAGTCGGCTTGGCATGTTGCTTCTGTTTAGCAGCATAGGTCAGCTAATCAACATACGACTAACTTAGTTCTGCCTTTGCCTTTCTACTCTTTGTGCCACCTTGATGGCTTCATCTAAAGTTACAAGACTCTATAGCTCCATTATGTTACCAATCTTGGTCTTAAGCCTAGAAATGAACCTTGCGATAGTTCATGTCTCAAGTTCATTAACGTCATACTGGATCATGAGCAATTGAAACTCTCGGATGTAGTCATCTACCGACTGGTTACCCTGTCTCAAATCTTGTAGACGTTAGAAAGTGTCTTGCTCGTAGTGTTTAGAAATGAACTTACTTCTTAGAACTCTCTTCACCTCATTGCATGTTTGGATTTCGTGTTGGGCACTTAGGCGAACATTCTGTAGCTTTTTCCTCCACATTATTGAATATATAGAAAATTCCAATGCCGCTAATTGAATACGGACATCATCTTCATAACCATAAAAGTCAAATATCTTTTCAATTTTCTCCTCTTAATCTAGGTAGTCAGCAACACTACCAGACTCCTTGAAGATCGGAACCTGTACCTCAAGGTGTTTGGCACCCTTTAGCACTCTAATCTCATGCTCATCAATCCCAACATATTGTTCCTCTTCTTCTTCATACTCTTCCACTTCGTCCAACTCCTACCATCTTCTCACAATTTTATCGGCACAATGTAGTGGTGCTTAGTTCATAGGAAAGGCTTTTGGTGCTCATTCATTCATCTACCTTCTAGGCTTCTGTCTCTTTTCTCAAGCCTACTCAACTACTCTCTCTCTTTGCCCAGTCTTTAAGACTCTCTGTATAGAAACAACTAAATTAGCCACAATAACATAAGGTCTTGTATTTGCTCATTAGTAGTACATGGTGTTTGTTGGGTAACTCAACTACATCCATAAGCATCACTCTTGGCATCGTTAATCTCTCCTTAAACACTAGAATTCAAAATTTTTGTAAAGAATAAGCTTGGGAACACACTTTTCATGTTAGAAAGCCTTCTATAAACACAAATATCTTGAATAGCAACTAGTAAGGACTATCACTACATAGCTCTCGTCACAACTTAAACCTCTGATACTAGGATTATATGATATACCTAGGAGCTCAATTATCACCAGGGCTTACCGTAGTAGATTAGAACTTATGGGTCTTTTGAAATATCGAAGAAAATAGAATGAATTGGTCTATGAACTAACAAGAGTAGCTGACATGAAGCTGCTCGGAAGATATAACCCACCTGTGAACACAACATAGCTTGACACTTCACTTGATATGACATATAAGTTGATGTTAAGGTCCACCCGCCACTAATCCTGAGCTCTTCGACAAGATTAGATAAGAGTGTATAAGAATGGTCTTGGAGAGAGAGGGGTTTCGCAAGAATAGTATATTCAATGTATATCTATGATGTAAGATTATTTTGGCTTACAAGTAAGAGGGACTATTTATTGTAAGTCCTTAGGGTAGCCATATAAAAAAAGAAATTACAAAAAGGTATACAAAAGAAGAATTCCTAGTAAATACGAAAAAGGGTAAAAAGGATAAATAGTAAAAAGGGAAAAATAGTACAGTGTCAAGTGAAAGGGATAGGTGGCAGCACAACATTAGTTCCATAAATAGATTCTTTAATCACAGCAAGTAAGGAGAATCAAGATGTTGAAGCATCAAGGATTGGTAAGAAGTCGGAAGAGAGTATTCGGCCTCAAGAAGAGTGTCTTGTCACTTGGTAGGAGTCTCGCAACAATTGAAAGTTTGATCATTTAGCATAAAGCCCTTGGTAAGCGAATAGTTGGTGTCAGTATAAGAGAGAGAAAAGAGTAGGGTGTAACCTCTCGGAGTTGCTAGGGAATTCAACCATCCTTCTTTTGTGTAAAGTCTCTCGTTATTGGTTGGTTGCCGAGAGAGGATTCTTCAAGTGAGGGATTGGAGGCCTTGAAGTTGTGCATGTGTAAGAGGACTAGTGGTCAGCAGCTCATTAGGGTAAGATGTAATATCCTAGGGTTCTGAGCCAATATGATAACCGTAAGTTCTAAGCCTCTAAATTTAGGTCATCAGGTAATGTTATCCATTTTAATTTGAACTTCATGATAAGGTTACAAAAGTTGGAAGTAGTAGTTTGCTAAAGTCAATTTCTCATAATAAAGTATATAAATAATTTAATTTGATAAAAACATCAGTTTATCGATAAAGCCGATATTTATTGAAAACATGAAATTCGAGCTTTGAGATATAATAAGATCCTAAAGATAAATTATTTAACTTGTAAAAATAATAAATGAAGTGGAATTATATATAATATATATATATATGTATTTATATAGAATGTGCATTATATGCATTAAATATGTATATATATTCATATAAAATTATAAAATATGGATAAATTAATGTAAAACAATTGAAATTACCTAAAAAAATGACTTGATGAGTCATCAAAGTGATGTGGCAACTTGAGAATAGCCTAGAATAATGAGTCAATGCCTACATAATAAGGATGTGACACTAGCATGTTAGGACAACAAGAAGGATAAATTAAAAGAATGACATGTGGCAACAAGACTAAGCCACTTATGCAACCTTAAAATCTATAAATAGGAGACTAAACATCACTAATGTTTTAGGATATTGGAAACACAAGAAAATAATTTAGGAATAATTAGAAAAAAGTTAGAAAAATAAAATAAAATGAAAATAGAACAAAAACAAGGGTGAGACTAGTTAAGACTAGTTTAATAGGGTATCGACATTCTACTATGGTGGTCGTTTAGGTTAGAAAATAGGTGGTTGAAGGAGTCTTTCTGATAAAGAGTCATTGTTGAAAGGTGGTCGAAGGTCATCGGTTTAGCTAACTTTGTTTTCTGCCCGTAAGATGTTTAATGTTCTAAAAATATTAATCCTAAATTAATTCTAAAAAAAAAAAAGTGTTCTTCGGGATTATTTTAGGTGTACTTAATAAAAAAAATTTATTTTAATTAAATATTAAGTGGAAATATATGATGCTTAGGAACTTGACTTGCTTGTGTAAAAATTAAACCATTTTTTAAAAATTCTAAATGTTGTTATTTCAAGCTGAATTTTTGTGTATAATACACTTAATATATGCATTTAATTATGGAAACAAGAATTTTTAAAAATTAACATGTTTACTATTTATTATAATTATTTTTAATAAAATCAGCAATTTTGTTAATTTGTTGAAATAATTGGTTTTTGCTTAAATAAATGATAATCCCATCATATTCTAACTTCTGGAAGTTTATAAGGATATTTAGAACACTTCATTTTTATCTTGATCATAAATTTGTTTGTTTTCATAATTTTCCATAATTTCAAGCTAAAAATGTTAGTTTTGAAAATAAAGGTAATAAGCTAGATAATTTTTCTGGAGGGTCATTATGAAACTATATATTTTTGTGAGTCTATAGCATTTTTCATGGAATTAATCGAGTTTGTATGCTATTTATTATGTATTTTCCTAACATAAACCTTTATATTGACTTAATATGTGAAATAGTAAATAGTACTATTATGTATTTGCTAAGATAATGTAAGGTTAGCATTTTTAGGTGCATAGTACATGCTAATCATGTTTGGGAAGTGTGATTTTGCAGGATTTTTAGTTTAGAATTAAAATTTATATGGATAAATCATTAAGTTACAATAATGTACAATCAATTTGGTAATAAGAAAGGTTATTGTTGGGCTTATAGCCATATTGATTAGTCTTATTTCTTAACATATCTTAATAATATTTGAAATAACGATTGTGATAATATGAAATTTACTAAAATAAAATAAGAAATGAGTAAGATATTGTCAAATGAACTTTAGAAATGTGATAGTAAAAGAATAACCTAAAAGAAGCTTATAAGGGTTTGGTTTCAATGCATAGTTAACTTAACGATTGTATGTGTTTTCTTTGGTGTGATAGGTGTGGAAGCATCACATCGTGAAGTTTAGGATTTTGCAACTTTGTCAACCCCTAGTAAGTAGATATTACTATTTTTTTGTGCAAGTAAACCTGTATCTATTTGACTTGGAGTTAGTTGTGTTGTAAATTGCAATTATGTGCTTAATTGATTGGATATATGATCCTGTTGAATGTGTATCAATTGATTGAGGTGTTTTCTCGAGTATGATTGATTTTTTGATGCATTTTATTAGTTGGAAAGCTTGAAAAATGAACAACATTCTCGATTTTTGCCAAAGTGAACCCTATATGAAGAGTTGAATTATCAAGTTGAGACACAAAGTTGGATCTAAGTTAATTGAGATGTTTATTTGTAGAAATTGAGATTCATACTTGATATTGGGTCATTATATTACTTGCTACATTATTGGCATGACATGAAAGGACCTACGGGTTATGTTTCTAGAAACTTAGATAGTGCTAGGCTAGGTTTTGAGGATATAGATTTGCATTACTTAATAAATTCTGGCTACTTCATGTGGTTTCAACTGGGCTAACTATGTGCTAGGTTTTGGCAGCTTCTTGTTACTCTAGGTTCCTGAACTTTATATTTAAACACCTCGATGTGTCAACAAATTGCATGAGAGCTAGGCTAGGCTAGGACATTTACCAATGCATGTCTCATGCATGAGCATAGTACGTATTCCCTGCATAAATATCTTGTCTTGGTAATTCTGGATATAGAATTGAATGCCTTATGATAATGATTGTTGTTAGTGTCCATTGTGCTTGTTATATGTTTTGTTTTATTCACTCTTAGTTAGCTTATAGAGAGTGGAGGGGATACTTATGTGTCATTACGTTATGAAAAAACTAATGGGGCGCCACCATCAACTAGAGGAAAGACTTTTGTGAGCATGTAGGATGAAGTCAGCTACTTTTGAAAGAAGCCTTACTATATTTTGATCTTAGTCCCGACAAGAATTTGTATATATGTAATGGAAATGAAAAAAAAGTACTATATTTTAAGTTTAGTTATGTTCAGTGGTTATACACTTTTGTATAAACAAGTGTAAAGCTAAACTCCATTATAGTACTTTTTTTTTTTTATAAATAGTACTTTTATTGAACATAAATAAGTATTCATGCGTGATTGTACATCCTGTGCTATGTTAGGATGCAATACTCGAACAATGAAAACTACAACAACAATGGTGAAGCAAATAAGATACTCATGGAATTCACGAAGTCAACGGTGATTGGAGTTGTTTACAACATCTTTAGACCTGCAATACTAACCAACTTTTAGATTCAACCTAATGTCATCTAGACGATAAAACAATTCGTCCAATTTGACAAATTGGCTGATGAGTAATGCAACGCCTACATCTTGAACTTCTTAGAGATCTACGGCACTAACAAGATTAATAGTATCTTAGATGACGTAGAAAGGTTAGGGTTATTGCCATTCTCCTTGTGAGGTAAGGCTAAACATTAGTTTAACTCATTACTTAGAAGATCCATCACCACTTAGGAATCCTTAGTAGAAAATTTCTAGAGAAAATATTTCCTATCCGTAAGGATGGCAAAAATTAGGAATAACATATTTGCCTTTGTTCAATTTGATGATGAAACTTTGTATGAATCATGGGAGACATTTAAGGAATTATTGAGAAGGTGTCCACATCATGGGCTACCTCATTGGATGCAAATCCAAACATTTTATAACAAATACAATTATTCCACTTGATAAATAATCGATGCTACAGTTAGAGGTAATTTGAGTGCTAAGACACTAGAAGAAGCCTAGAAGCTTATTCAAGGCATGGTAATGAATAACTCGCAATAGAATAATGTAGGAGCTAAAACAAAAATGTCTAGAAAATATGAAATTGATTCAATCATAGCTTTAATTGCTTAAGTTGAAAATTTAAGCAAGAAAATTGATTGCCTAATGAAACCGGTTAATTTAGTGCAAGATGAGGCTTTGCTAGAAACTGAAGATGTTAGTTATATTGCTAATTGGTTTATTAATAATCCTTTCAACAATACAAATAATCCAGATTGTAGAAATCATCCAACTTCTCTTTGGAAGGCTAGCCACCGTAGTAGTAGCAAAATTGTAATCAACAACAAAATAGACCATAAAACTTAGAGGAGTTATTGCATCGTTTTATCCCAAGCTTAGATGTATGATTTCAAGTTAACAAAGCTAAACTTAGGAATATGGAGGCATCATTGAGAAACTTGGAGAATCAACTTGGCTAGTTAGCAAGGTCAATCATTGAGAGGCCATAAGGAAGCTTGCATAGAAACACTGATCCAAACCCCATATTAGCGGGTTTGAAAGCAAACTAAGGAGTAACTTGTTAATTATTTAGCTAACAACATAAAACAAAAGCATTTGTTAGGAGGTAACCCAAGTTTTATGAACTTTTATTTTCCACAATTTAGTCTATGTCATTTTCTCTTCAATAAAGTAATTCAGGTTTTCGAGTTAGTTCTTATCCTGCTTAACACAAATTATATGTAGTTTATGTAGTTAGGCAATTTAGTTAGTGATTTGGTCATCTAATTAGATTAACTTTTAGCTAAAATTTTTATATTTGAACCGATACTAATTCTTAGCATTTTTAGTTAATATAGGAACCATGTCAGAAAAATCAAGTTTGGCATAATTTTAAATACCCAGAGAAGATCACAACTATTGTCTATGACCATAGACTTAGACTGTGATACTCTTGTAAATTAATTTGAAAGCAAAAGGCTAAGGAAAATTCATAAGAAGACGAACATGGCTAGGAACATGGTCATAGTCCTTGGCCGCATACGTTATGTTCGCTTCCATATAGGGGAGGGAACACGACCACTCATTACGGCCTTGTCCCTACCTATGATCACTATTAGGTTTGAAAGCTATGGGCATTTCTTATCTTCTTTCATTCTCTCCTCATTCCATTTCACTTACATACATATTTTCTCTATTCTCTCTTTACTATCAATATGATCACTTACTGATCTCCTTAAATCTAAGCATAAAAACATCATTCATAAGGTATGTACATCAACTACATCTTATTATTTTCCTTGATTTGTTGTTAGATTTCATTAAAATCTAATTTTTATCTAGGTTTTTGATGTATAACTTTTGATGTGCATGTATGTAGATGATAGGAATCAACCCCCAAGATTGATCATAAGAAGCTAAGCTAGAGGACTTCTAGGGCTTACATAGAAAATACTAGCTCTAAGCCATAGCCGAGATGTGGATACCTATCCTAATTTGATCTTTTGTTGACTTGGCTGTCAGATCCTTACATGTATCCAACATGCTCTTACCCAACAATGAAGTCCTAATCTAGAAGACAACCTAGAACTAGTCGAGCCAAGCTACGAACTTGACCCACTGGCATCATGGTAGCTGACCTTTTTGCTAGGTTGATTGATTCCTGACCTAATCTAAATCAGGTTAGCCCCTAATTGTAACACATTCTTGCATCCACCTACATTGTATCATATCTCTAATGTCTAGCCATCAAGTGACACGTGTCTTTTGACACAATGTTCTAGAATGATTCTTTCTTTTCTGTACTGTATATTCTTTCTCTTTTACCCCTTTTAGTATGTCTTATGTAACCTAATGTAGAATATCCTTTTGTTTTTTCATACATATAAAGCAATCCTAGTGAATGGGTATATAAATCCCCACTTTCCTTATACACGGAGATTCAACTTCTAATACAAAATTATTTATTTTTGAGCAACCTTAGTGTTCTCATTATCTCTTAACTCTTATCTATTCCCTTTAGTAAGGAGTAGTGGCGACTAACCTTTCAGTTTGGACTGGTGTATCATATCTAGCGAATTGTAGGGCGAGTAGGATCGAGTGGTGCATCATATCCATTCGGTAGTTGCTCGAGATTTTCTAGTTTCTTTTATGTCTCCTTTTCAATTTGTTTGTTATGGTGTTTCTCTATGTGTCTGACCTTGGAGATGCATCAGCTTTGCTGGTATTAGAGCAAGGTTCCACGAGGGAGTGTGTAAAGTTACAGTGAAGTTTATGTTTGCCTTACTGTTTGTGGCTGTTGTGTTCCTTTCGTAGCTACTACAGTGTGTTAGTGTGATAGCAAGTGTGGTTTCATTATTACTCTGTTTTACTTTGTTTCTCATCATGAAAATAGAGCAAGTTTGTTTCTATTCTGTTTAAGTAACTATTGGGTATTAAGGTTGTTAGTAAGTTGTTAAGCTATTCAGAAGGGTATTAAACTATGTCAAATTCGAGAGTTCAGGGAGTTATCAATGACCAAAGTAGTGGTGCTCAACCTGGTCATGATCATAACGGTAGTAATAATCCAAGGTCTGTTGATGATAGACTTAACAGGTTCACTAACTTCGTTGAGAGTTTAGTCATAGTGATGCAAGTAAATAGGCAATAGCCTCAAGGTGTACAACCACCTAACCCACAAGAACATGCCTTTGAGAGACACCATGGCCAAGGTAACCGAATCAAATGCCTAGTTTTCTACAGTAAGCTAAAGGAGTAGCAGGCTAAGATGCTAGATAAACGTTGGAGTTAGAGGAGATTGAGGAAGAAGATGAGGAACTGGATGTTGAAGAATTTGGGGAGGAAGAAGAGGAAGCTGACTATTATCCATTATAAGGACGAGGATGTCGAGCTTCTCAAGGTCTAGATAATGTCAATGTTCAAATCCTACCCTTCATTGGAAGTGGAGAAGTTGATGAATACTTATAATGGGAAGAGATGGTCAAGAAGGTGTTTGATTGTTCCGAATACATGGATACTATTAAGGTCCAACTTGCTACATTAGAGTTTATTGGGTATGCAACAATGTGATGGAAAAATTTGAATGCAGCACGAGCAAGGGATGGAAGATGAGGTGTCAGAACTTGGGATGAGATGAACAGGTTATTAAGGGGTAGATTTATGCCTGAGATGTACCTGTAAGATACGTTTGTAAAATTGCAAGAGCTTCACTAAGGAAACTGATCTGTTGATGACTATGTCAAAGAGTTCCAGATGTTGATGATCCGAGACAACATGGAAGAATTGGAAGCTTGTATGTTATCAAGGTTCATTTCTGAAGTCAAGTATGAGATTCACAATATCGTGGAGGTATAGAGATTTTATACCTTCGAAGAGGTGATCAAGATCGCGCAGAGGGTTGAAAAGTAGAGGAGAAATGCTCCAAGTAGACCTAGACAAACATTCTTCTAAGCTCTCATATCGCGTTAACCTATTTAAGCCGGCCTGAGGACAAGAGTGACATAGTTGATGATAGTAGGGCTAGTCAGTAAGGTTGAGTCGGTCAACCGAGTCGATCTGAGGCTAAGCCTACCTCGAGGACATATGAGAAGGGATAAACCTCTAGACAAAAGACTAGCAAGGTGAAATGCTTCAAGTGCTTAGGCTTTAGATACAGGGCTATTAAGTATCCAAATTGACGTACCATGGTGCTCTGAGGAGAAGTCTTGGATAGCACCAACAAAAGTGCACCTGGGGAAGATGTTGGGAAGCTTAAGGTTGTAGAGAAGGAGGATACTTGTGTCTATGCTGACTTGGTAGAAATTATGACCTTAGTCTTGAGACAAGTAATGAGTTCCTTGATGAACTTGGACGAGGGCTAGAGAGAGAATCTATTCAATACCAAGTGTACCATCAGAGGCTAATTGTGTACAATCATAGTGGACGGAGGAAGTTATACAAATGTTGTTGTATAATCCCTTGTGTAGAGGTTAAGTCTGCTAACCTCAAAGCATCCCCGACCTTACAAGCTACATTGGCTTCATGATAAAGGTGCTTTGCATGTAATTCAATAAGTGACTGTACCGTTTAGTATTGGGAACATGTACAAGGATGAAGTAACATGCGATGTCGTCCCTATGGGAGCTTCACATCTGTTACTTGGACGACCTTGGTTATTCAACCGTTGTACAACTTATGATGGGTATAAGAACACCTATGCCTTTGTCAATGATGGAAGGAAGATTGTGTTGCAACCCTTAACCCCATCCTAAGTAAATGAAATCTACAATCAGCTCACTTGAGCCAGTAAGAAGAAAGCCTTAGTTATGAGCTGAACAGAGCTCCGATCGGTTGAGGAAGTTGATGAACCCATGTCCTTGTTGGTTTGAAGATTAATGGAGATGAGGGAATTGTTGGATGTCCCCAAAGAAATCTAAAGCTTGCTAAATCAGTTTTTCGACCTGTTTTTAGAAGAATCGCCCAAAGGACTACCACTAGTCTGAAGCATAGAGCATTGTATTGATTTGTAACCAAGTGTTGCCCTACTTAACCGACCTGCATGTAAGATGAACCTTGAGTAGGCCACCGAGCTAAAAAGGCAGGTGGATGAACTCATTGAGCAAAGATATGTGAAAGAGAGCATGAGCCCTTATGTTGTACTAGCTCTGCTCGTTTCAAAGAAAGATGGTTCATGGTGCATGTGCATCGATAGTGGAGCGGTCAAGCAAATTACTGTTAAGTATAGATACCTGATACCAAGGCTCAATGACATATTGAATGAGCTTTATGATGCAAGGATATTTTTAAAGAAAGATCTGTAGAATGGCTACCACCAAATTCGCATGAGGTTGGGCGATGAATGGAAGACTACCATTAAGACTAGGTACGGACTCTACGAATGGTTGGTTATGTCATATGGACTTACGAATGCGCCCAGCACATTCATGAAGTTAACGAACCATATGATGCACCTTGTACTTAGAAGATCTGTGGTCATGTACTTTGATGATATATTAGTATACAATGTCGACTTGAATGACCATGTTCAACGTCTTTATGAAGTATTTGACATTTTGCAAGTTGAAAACTTGTATGGGAATATGAAGAAGTGTACGTTTTGCTAGAGTGAGGTGATTTTTCTAAGTTTATACTATCAGGGGAAGGAATCTAAGTAAATGAGGAGAAGATCTAAGCTATTCTAGAATGGTCGATGTTGAAGAATGTCACTGATGTCCAAAGTTTTCATGGTTTAGCTTCTTTCTACAAGCGATTTATTAAGGACTTTAGTATAAAGGCTGCCCTATTGATCGAGTTGACAAAAAAGAGTGATGGATTTAGGTGGATGGATTGAGCTGAATAGAGCTTCAAAGAAATCAAGGAAAAACTCACCTCAACACCTATCATGTCACTGCCATATTTTGACAAACCCTTCGAATTAGAGTATGATACATCAAGAATTGGAATTAGTGCTGTCCTAATGCAAGAACAATGGGCTATTGCTTACCATAGTGAGAAACTGAGTGCCTTAACTACTTTGTGTACGAGAAGGAGTTGTACTCCCTTTTTCGAGCCCTTACTGTTTGGAAACACTACTTGTTACTGCGAGAGTTTGTTGTTTACACTAACCATGAATTATTAAAGTATCTTGGGAGTCAGAATAAGCTCTCGAAGAGGCAAGCCAAGTGGTCAGAGTTCATAGAAGGTTTCTTGTACGTCATCTGACACAAGAAAGGTAGTGTAAATGTGGTCATCAATGCTCTATTACAGCGATTTATAGCGATAGACCTTGTTGATCGCTTTGCAAGCTAAATTATTAGGATTTTTACTCATTACTGAGCAGTATGCTCATGACCCTCATTTCAGCCCTATCATAGAACGGTGTAGAGATGGAATTGCTATCAAGGGATATTATCTTAAAGGTGGTTACCTATTTAAGGACTAAATGCTATGCATACCAAACTACTCCACGTGTGCTTTATTAGTCTGGGAAGCTCATAATGGAGGATTGTTAGGACATTTCGGGGAAACTAAGACAACCACTCTATTGAGGGAAAACTTTTATTGGCCTGGTTTGGCTAAAGATGTCCATAAGGTAGTTGGCTGTTGTGAAGTGTGTAAACGAGCAAAGGGGAAGAGAGAACCCTACAGGGAGTACACACCCCTGTCGACACCAATCTTACCTTGGGTTGACCTCAGTATGGACTTTGTCCTAAGGTTGCCCCAAACATCTAGAGGAAAAGATTCTATCTTTGTTGTAGAAGATCGCTTTAGCAAGATTGCACACTTCATTCCGTGCCATCGGACTAACGATGCTTTATATATTGCTGATATGTTTTTATAGGAGATTGTTAGACTACATGGATTGTCGAAGACCATTGTCTCAGATCGGAACACAAAATTTTTGAGCTATTTTTGGAGGACTCTTTAGAGGAGACTTGGTACTAAACTAATGTTCAGCTCTAGTAGCTACCCTCAAATTGATGGCTAGATTGAAGTGGTGAATAGGACACTAGACAACCTACTCATAGTTATTGTAGGGAAGAACCTAAGGGATTGGGATTTGTGCTTACTAGTTATAGAGTTTGCATACAACCAAACTGTCCATAGCGTTATAAGGAAGACCCCATTCGAGGTCGTCCATGGCTTCAACCCTACTATTCCCCTACATATGATCAACTTCCCAGTAGTTACTGAAGGAAGTCAATTTGGAGTTAATTGAGCCCAAAAATTGCATAAGCTACAACAGTCTGTCACGAGGAAGATCGCTAAGTTCAATAAGAGACATTAAGAGATTGGTAGCTGAGGCCATCGAACTATTTCTTTCCAGCTAGGAGACCTAGTATGGATTCACCTCAATTGAGAGTGATTCCCACACTTATGATAAAGCAAACTATCTCCTCAAGCTGATGGCCCATTTAAGGTCTTGAAAAAGATTAATTGCATCGCTTACCAGATTGAGTTGCCTGATGACTATAGTGTCTCCTTTACCTTTAATGTGTTCGATCTGATTCCCCATCAACCAGCAGAAGACCCTGTGAGCGCCCTAGAAGATCAGCTAAAACTGCTTCAGATTTGAGGACAAATCTTTCTAACCCCTAAGTAGATGATAGGAATCAACCCCTTGGACCGATCATAAGAAGCCGAATTAGAGGACTTCAAAGGCTTATAGGGAAAATACTAGCTTTAAGCCATAGCCAAGATGAGGATACCTATCCCGATCTGACCTCTTGCTGACTTGTCTGTCAGACCCTTACGTGTGTCCAACATGCTCCTACCTAACAGCAAAGTCCTAATCTTGAAGACAACCCAGAACTAGCCAAGTCGAGCTATCGAACTGACCGATTGTCATTTGACTTTAAGGTAGTTAACCTTTTTGTTAGGTTGATTGGTTCTCAACTTGATCTAGATCAGGTCGACCCTTGACTATAATACATTCCTGCTTCCGCCTACATTGTATTATATCCTATATGACTAGCCACCATGCGATACATGTCTTTTGACACAATGTTTTGGAATGTTTCTTTCTTTTCCATATTATATATTCTTTGTCTCTTTTATTGCTTTTAGTATGTCTTATGTAACCAAGTGTAGAATACCCTTTTGTCTTTTCATACATCTAAAGTAACCCTAGTGAATAGGTATATAAAGCCACACTTTCCTTGTATGCGGAGATTCAACTTCTAATACAGAATTATACATTTTTGAGCAACCATAGTATTCTTGCTGTCTCTCAACTCTTATCTATTTCCTTTAGCAAGGAGTAATAGCGAATGACCCTTCAGTTTGGATTAGTGTGCCATATTCGGTGAATTGTAGGACAAGTAAGATTGAGTGGTGCATCATATCCATTTAGTATCTGCTCGGGATTTGCTAATTTCTTTTCTGTTTCCATTTCGGTTCGTTCATTGTGGTGTTTTTCCATGTGTCTGACCCTAGAGATACATTAGTAGATCTTATGTTCTAGCCATGATCTAGTGCATGTAATGTGATGTAATGTGTTATTTGTTGATTATATGCTAGAAACATTGAAAAAGATTTATACTTCTTGAGGATTCAATAAGGGAAAGTAATGGAAAACAATAGAAAACCATAGAAAGAGAAAGAAAGAGAGAGAAAAATAGCATTGTTTGAATAGTTGATGAATTTAATCCATGATTAAAAGAGGAACTTTTTGTGCTTGATGCTGATATGCTTTGAAAAATAAATTGTGCATGAATTAGGTAATTGAACAAAATTCTAATTTATTAAATTATATTGAAAATTAGTGTTTATCTGATTTACATGGTAAATTTATACATTGAATATTGATACACAAAATTATTTGCCTATAATTTTATTAATTAATAGTTTTAAAGAATATAATATTTCAAGAATTCATAGTCGAATGATTCACTTATTATGCTATTCTTTTAGAAACTGCAAATTCAATGTTAAACTTTGAAAAGATTAGGCATAATTGAATTTCATGGGAATCATTAGAGAAATTAGCCTATATAAATGCTAATCCATAATTTAGGTATTGTATTTTGCAAGGCTTGTTAAATTGATTACTCTCTTACTTGTTTAATACCTAATTAACAATTGATTGGGGTGATTATCACATTTAAACTTTTGCTTGTTTTTTACTTTAGAAAATGCCTTGAGTTAAAAGTGCATCTCATAAAAACTTAGGCACTATTCCACAACCCCCTTAGCTTACTTTAAGTACAACTATCTAAGGGAAAGGTTTGAATACCATTCCAAGAAGAAATTTAGCAATTTCATTTATATCTACCAACATACCTTGTCACAAGTTGGTTATGACATAAGGATTCGCCAATTGATTGGCTTTGGTGGATGGGATCGGTTATTGACAATCAATGAATCGGTATATAGGGAGCTTACCCTCAAGTTCCTTTGCACATTAAGGACCTTTCATTACCCACTTGGTTAGGAATTTTCCTAGCTTATGCAATGTGACACACATTAAAAAAATGAAGGATCTTACTTCCCTTACATATGCTTCTATTAGATCAATGCATTTGCTACCACCACCTAATATACTACTTAAACTAGCTAGAGAGGTTGCCACTTTGTCATCCCCCAAGCCATGAGCTGAGTCCTCCTCAATGATAGGTACTATCAAGAGGTTCATAAGGAGGCTTTTCAAGAGGTATAGGATTTTACAACAAAAGGTGGACTAGTCCTTAATCTAGTAAGTAGCAATAATAGCCCACTCCAAATTCAACCACCACCACCACGACCAATGCTTGAGCCAAATTTTATGGAAGAAGCCACTCAAGAGGAGATTGAAGAAGAAGAAGATGAGGATGACAATGATGATAAGGAGTGATCTCCTATTGTTTTTCTTTTTATAAATATTTGTTTTATGTTTTTTTTTTATTTGGATGACAGTATCGGTTAACTAACATTTTATTTTGTTATAACTACTTTTCATGCTTGTAAGTCTACAAGATGCTAACTCTTGAACTTTGAATTAACAAGTAACTTTATCTTCATTATTTTGTTTAATTAACTTTTTATTTTCTTTTCCTTAGTTAGTTTTTGTTTATGCAAAAAAGAAAACTAGGTGCTTAGCAGTCTGATGGAATTCATTTTTGGACTTCAATTTTTGAGAAGAATCCAACAATAAAATCAGGGAAGTCTTAGTTTCTTTTCCTTCCTTCTCATTGATATTGTTTTTATTTGTTCTCTTACTTAGATGCTTGATTTTCATGATTACATATATTAAGGACAATGTACAACTTAAGTATGAGGGAATGATAGAATATATATGCTATTGTATATTATCACAATTCCCACTTAAGCTTTTGATAATAAAACTACAAAAAAATTTCAAAAATTCTAAAAATTCGTGACCCTCATATGTAAATAGCAAGCACAAACTTTTTCGAATCCACCTACATCATCTATGAATTTAGGACAACTTTACTAAATTCGAGTTATTAAATCTTTAGAGTTCAGAGTTAACTTTCTCTTAAGCTTAGACTTATACTTGAGATTAGGATATATACGAATGGGTTAAGGCCTAGTCATTTTTATTTCTAAGCTTGATTTTAAAGGATAGTTATATATCCTTCTTTTTTAAAATTTTAGATTAGGTGAAAAAAGGAGATTTGTCATTTGAGAATCCTTTGAAAAATCAAACTCATTAGAGGTGTCAAATAAATTTAATAATTGCATTAACCTAATTGAATAAATTACTAAAGATTGGGATGCATTGATCTTGATCTCTTAGAAGAGCAGGACTTGTTCCCATAGGTAATCAGGAAAAAGTAGAAAATAATTGAGGTTATTAAGAACCAACCTTGGTCCCTTAGAATAACAAGGTGCTTTCCCGCTGGCAACCACTAATGTAATTAAAAATAGATGAATTAGTAAGGATTGGCTTTAGTCTCTCAAAAAAGCGAGGTGCTTTCTAATGCTAATGAAACTCCAATAATGGAAATCAAATTGAATTAATAATCTCCTAATGAAAATTGAAAGAAGTAGAGGGACAATCAATGGATGAATTGATGTAACATGTACTCAATCTAGTTTCTTAAGATTCAAAATACTTAAGGAAGATTTTGCTCCTCTTGAGTTAGAGAAAAAGAAATCCTTATGACTTTTTTTTTATTAGTTTATGTTTGTTGTGATTTCTAATTTAGTTTTTGGTAAAGTATTGTGATTAACTTTGAATTCTCTATATTGACAACAAAAATTCAGTAAGTTTCGATTTAATAGCATCCAAGTAATTTGAGTCCATTATAAAGTTAAGGAATAAGGGTGCTTCTGGAAAAAAATTTTACTAAGTAAACAAGATATCAAGGGTGTACTTTCTAGAATTAATGTTTTTTGTCTTGTCCTTTAAAATTTTCTAATTTTACTTAAGGAGAAGCAAAAGCTTAATTATGGGGGTGCTTGATAACACAAAAATTGCATATATTTTCTTTAGCAATTTTGCATTAATTTCAACTTCATTCTTGTTAATGTGATGTTATTTTTTAGCTTAATTTGGTTATTTATTGTTTTTAAAGGCTCTAGAAGTACTTTATGAAGATTTTAAGGATTCTTGAACAATTTTGACCATTTTGGGGAAAAAATATTAGCAATGAAGTGAAGCCGAGAAATTTCAAGCAAGAACAGAAGTCCAACTGTGACTACCATCAAGGACCATGCTCGTGGTCCTCTCGTAAAGGGTTTACTCTGAATTTCAAAAGTTTCACACGAAAAGCATGACTATGGCCATATACTGGGGGTGTGAAGTCATTGCAAATTCTAATATTCTATTCTTGTTAGGTTGTCTTTGTAATCTTTGAAGCATTGTCTATAAATGTACTCTTAAGCCTAAGGTTACAAAGAGATCTACTTAGGTAATTGTTAGGTTTTAGAATATTGCAAGGGGGCTACTTCATCAGGTCTTTTCTTTTCTTAGTTTTTATGTTTTCATTTGAATAAATTTATTAAATCGTTGTTGAACCTTATGCTTAGAGGGGTAGTTTTATTTATGAATTTCTTTCAATGATTTTGCTCATTGTGATCGAGTTACATTGCTTTTATTATGTTAGAATAATACTACCTGAGCTACTAATTAAACGTCTGAGTATACTATAAAGTCGTGAGTTTTGCAGTAAACAAACAAGTGTAATTAAAAGAGATTAGATACGCTAAGAGAGTACGTATTTAATCTCACTGGATTAAGGTGATCTAATAGTAGGATCCAAGGACTTTAAGCAATCTTGCAACACTCTATTCAGAAGTGATTTGGTAGGGAAGGTTTCAAAGTTAGGAATTAGCTAGAGATGCGAGTTTAGCTAATTTTCAATCCAATTTCCACTAGAATACGATAAGGAATGTCTACAATTCAATAAGGCAATTGAAATTGAATAACTCGTTAAAACTAAGTAGTAAACAACAATTTAGGTTTACTAAGGGAAATGTTAGTCATTTAATTAATTTATCCATAATCTTAATTTTTTTTTTCATTTTTGCATGTTTTTATTGCTTTTTTGTTACTTTTACATTTCTATGCTTTATATTATTTTTATGTTTTATCATTGGTAGTTATTTTTATGTTATTTACCTAACTAGTCATTTAATTATGTCGTTACTAGTTGGTTATTTTAATTTCTTCATGTTTATTGTCAATTTAATGTCTCATGTCATTGTGATTCCTACTTTCCATATTGAATCTATTTAATTGAATCTTAGGTTATTTAGTAAAATCTTCCTTTAAGAAAAGTTGGGTAATTGAATAAATATAAAGGGTATGCTTGCTATAAATAATAAGATATACCCATATAACTTGGCTCCTTATGGGATCAACAATCAGATTCAAATTTGTTTTAAATTTATACTATAACTAAACCAAGTGCACTTGCCTCTAATGCGGTATACGTACAATCATATTGCAACAAGGCTAAAGATGTTATTAATGAATGAGGATGACTCCTTCTTAGTGCAATTCATTCTTAACTCATTGCCTTTTGAGTATGGACCATTTTAAGTTAACTATAACACCATTAGGGTAAGTGCAATGTTAGCAAGTTGTCTAGTATGCTCACTTAAGAGGAAGCAAGACTAAAGAATCAAGTAAGTCATTATGTCAACCTTGTAGGTTAAGGAGCTAATAAAGGATTTAATATAAGAGGCAACAAGTTTAAGAAGAAGAAAACACCTACTAAAGCCTCTTAAGGTGATAAAAAGGAATAGAAGGAAAATAACTATCATTTATGTGGTAAGGCAAGACATTATAAAAAGGATTGCCTAAAGTGAAATGCATGGTTTGAAAAGAAAGGTAACATTGATATTTTTCTTTGTTTCGAATCAAGCTTAGCTAAAGTACCTAATAATACTTGATTGCTTGATTCTAATGCTATTTCTAATATATCTAATATAATGTAGGGATTTAGTACGATCCAAACATAAGTTGAAATGAAAATTTTTTTATTGATGGGAAATGGTATGAAGGTTCTTAGTAAAGGGATATAGACTTATTGTTTGGTTTTAGATATTGGCTATTATTTAGATTTGTTCTAGACTCTTCATGTTCCTTCAATTTCTAGGAGCTTGATTTCTCTATCAAAAATTGATGTTTCTTGGTTCTCTATTAAATTTAGACATGGATGTTTCAACTTGTTTTATAATACTTCTTTAATTGGTTCTAAAATTCTTTGTGATGGATTATGCCAAGTGAAACTTGATGATGTTTTTGTTGATCTCTACTTACTGTTTGTCACAATGTTAGAATTAAGCATAGCATGCAGAATGAAAATTTAGCTTTCTTGTGGTATAAAAGTTTAGGTCATATTTCCAAAGAAAGGTGGGAAAAATTAGTAAGGAATAAAATTCTTCCAAATTTGGATTTTATTGATGTTGGAACATGTGTGGATTATATTAATGGTAAGCAAACTAAGCATAGCAAAAGGGTTCCATAGGAAGCACCCAGCTTCTTGAAATTATATACGCTAATATAATAGGCCAGTTGATGTTACATCTTTTAGTGATGAAAAATATTTTATCACCTTTACTTATGATTTTCCATGTTATGGTCACATCCATTTACTTAATGAAAAATCTTAAGCAGTTGATGCTCTTGTTGTATATGTTAAGGAAGTTGAAAGGTAATTAGATAAAAGGTGAAAATCACAAAATCTGATAGAGGAAATGAATATTATGGAAAATATGATGAAACAAGATAATATCTTAGTCCATTTACAAAATTCCTTGTGAAATGTGACTTATGTACATAGTATACTATGCTAGGTACACCTTAACAAAATGGTATGGTAGAAAGGTGTAATTAGATATCAGTGGATATGGTTAGAAGTATGATGAGTAACTCCTCATTGCTTAAATCATTATGCATGTATGCACTAAAATTATGTATTTATTAAATAGGGTTCTTATTAAGGTGGCTTCTAAAACTCCTTTTGAACTATAGATCGGAAGGAAACCTTAGGTTAAGGCACCTACATGTTAGGGTTACCTTATAGATGCATGTGTTGATAATCCACATGAAAGATAATTAGATTCTTGAACAGTTAAAGGTTACTTTATATATTGTTATAGATTGTCTAGAGAAATGCAAAGTGTACATGTTTTACTTCTTAATCATAGACTAGAATTATTACAACTGGTAATGTTGGATTCACTAAAAATGGTGAAGTTAATAGGAGTGATAAAAGAGAAACTATGGATATCAAAGAGATAAAGACAGACATCTATCTACCCTTAAGTATTTCTTTAACCACAAACACTCCAAGTGCAATTCCAATTGTTGAACAAAAACTAGACAATATGGAACAACACTTGAACAATGAAGCATCTTATGTTGAAATAAACTCACAATCATCTAATGTGAATGAAACACGAGGAATACCATTAACATGGTCTCAATGAGATAGGATATCAACTATTCTAGATGGTTATGTGGTTTATTTGCAAGAACATGATTTTCATCTAGGAATTAACAAAGATCTAGTTTCATTTTTATAGGCTATAAAAAATGCTCAATCTAATAAATGGATTTGTATCATGAAAGATGAGTTAAGATCCTTAAAACAAAACCAAGTCTAGGATCTCATTGAATTGCCAAAGAATTATCATGAGTCAACTACTAGTAGGTCTATAAGATAAAGTGTGACTCTAATGCTAATAGTGAACGATTTAAAACTAGACCTATTGCTAAGGGCTATACTTAAAGGGATGACATTGATTAAAAAGAGACATTTTCATCAATCTCAAAAAAAGACTTATTAAGAGTAATTATGGCTTTGATGGCTCATTATGATTAAGAGTTATACTAAATAAACGTGAAAATATCCTCTCTTAATAAAGTTCTTGTAAAAGAAATTTATATGGAACAACTTGAGGGTTTCTCAGTTGAAGAAAGGGACAACATGGTGTGTCAACTTAAGAAGTCAATATATGCACTTAAGTAAGCATCCTGACAATAGTATATTAAATTTTGTGATGCTGTAGCATCTTTTGGTTTTCAAGAGGATACTATTAGTAGGTACATTTATCGAGAGACGAATAAGAGTATGCTAGTCTTGTATATTGATAACATTGTACTTGCTATTAATGATTGGGCATATTACTTGAGATTGAAGATTTCCATGGAAGAATTTTGAGGTGAAAGACGTAGGAGAGGCAACTCACATGATAGGAATAAAAATATTTCTTGATAGATCTGAATGATTACTAGAAGTGTCTGATGAAGCTTATAGCAAAAGAACTTTTGAGAGATTTCATATGTAGAAATGCTTGGCTGGAATTGTTTTTATTCAATAGGGAATAGATTTGGTCTCATGTAATTTCCAAAGAATGATATAGAATGTAAGGCAATGGATCTATTCCATATGCTTTGATTGTAAGTAATTTAATGAACATACAAACTTATGTAAGGCTAAACATTAGTTTTACTTAGGATTTTTGGAAGATATCAAAGTAATATCAAAATTGATCATTGGAAAGTTGCAAAGAAAGTATTGAGGTACCTACAAAGAATAAAGAATTACGCACTCATGCATAAGAAATCCAATAAACTTGAAGTGACTAAATATACAAAATCAAACTTTGCTGGATATCTTGATAGTAGAAAATCCACTTTTGGTTATTTGTTTCTTTTATTTAAATGAGCAATTTAATCGGCAAATGTTAAGCAATCTATCATTGCTTTATCCACTATGGAAGTAGAATTTGTAACATGTTTTAAAGCTACAATTCATGCATTATGGTTGTGAAATTTATTTCAAGACTTGGGATTGTTAACACCACTACCAAGTCACTAAAAATTTATTGTGATAAATTTGTAGGAGCTTCCTTCTCCAAAAATGACAAATATTTAAGAGGTACCAAACATATGGAAATAAAGTATATAGCCGTCAAGCAAAAGGTTTGAAAACACATAGAATGTCTATTTAGCATAGATGATAGTGTATCCTTTAATGAAAGGTTTACAACAAAAAATATTTGAGAAACATTAATAACACTCATTTAGCACATATATTTTAGGATGACTTTGCATGGTTTTATCCATTATCAATTTTAACTATTGACGATTTTGAGTTTAATTAGTTATTGTTTCATATAAAAGTGCTTTTGGAGCTTCCAACAAGTTTTTGAGCAATTTTGAAGAGGTTTGGAGCTTGAACAAGGAATTTCATTGACCAAGCTACTCAACAGAGTGAAGTTCAGTCAAGAATTAGTTTCTAGAGAAGAATACGTATGTGAACACGATTGTGTACCCTCACAATATAGCTCTTGTTAAGGAATTTTAGTGAAAAATGTTGCACATGAAGAAGAAGAACATGCCTAAGACCACAGTTAATGTGCCTTAAAAGGTGATCTTACCAATGTGTGGATCAGTCTTCTTTAGAATAGCTAAAGACAAAAGGAAAAGTTGGGTTTTGGGGTAGGAAAACACAAAAAGAAAAGGTTAAGTCTCATAAACTACTCGAGGATATGACTCATTGTTCAAGTACTCACAAACCAACACTTCACTTGATGTGACTCACTAGTCTAAAATGATGGGTCACTTGTAGGCACAACGGTGCTTAAGGGTTGCTATGAGCTAAGGGATAAAGTTTCAACACAAGAAATAAGGAAGAAAGCCTAAGTATTTCATTAATAACAAGTGAAATAACTATTTATAGCGATTGCCTTAATAGGATATTTATACCTAGTGATGCTAGGGTTACAACACTAAATGAAATTATTAAAAAGGGTAAGAAATTTATAAAACTAAATGTACAAATGTATATTGACAATAATGTAATCCTTCTAGAAAGAAAAGATTTGAATGTCAGGGTGTGCTCGTAGGTAATAGGACACATGCTAACGTAAGAGAGGTTGGGGCGCATTTCGTTAGCGGTTTTTGACAATCTAAGATTTGGTTAGCAATTGTAGGGCTTTCGTATAGCTTAGTACAGTAGGTTAATAATGAAAGGAAACCTTCAAGACTGGTTGGATGGGTTGACTTTGGAGACAACTCAAAAAGGTTGGGATCGGTCAAGTTAGTACACCAAATAGCTCTGAAGCTTAGAAGAACTTGCATAGTAGTGTAGTCTTTCTAGTTGGTGTAGATAGATCTCGCTCGACAGTTGACAATTTAAGAAGGTAAATTGTTCAAGCCTCTTGCTCTTGCTTGGGGGAGAGGTTTAGATGCTAGATTTCTATCATTCCCTCTAGTTTGTTTAGGATTTAGGATCAAATCCTTGTGATGCTTTGTTGGTGTATCTTCATTAGGAATGTATGGGCTTAGATTGGAAACGTTGAAGACATTAGAGATTCCGTACCTAATCTAGTCCTTTAGCTTCCGTTTAGAGTTTATTCTTTCTCTTATTTGGAAACCTTTCCTTACTAAGATATATCTATATAAGCTCTTCTAGTCAAATCTGCTTCTTTCCTTTTTGCCCTTTGCTTTTGCATATCAGTTTCTCAGTAGCCTAGTTCAGTTGTTTAGCAACCCATTAGATTATATATTATAAGGCTCCAGCTCAGCCTTCGATTCTTTGATCATCTTCATCAATCCTTGGAGTGGGTACCTAGTTAAGTGGTAGCTTAGGATTGAAATTGCACATTACTTCAAATGGAGTTTTGCTTCTTATATTATAGATAAATAAGTTATAGGAAAATTCCATAATAGATAGGCACGAATCCTGGCCAGCCTAATTTCATACAATAGTAACTTAGAGAAGAGATCTTAGAGTCCAATTGATGACCTCTGTATGCCCATTAGTTTGTAGATGGAAAGATGTGATAAATAGTAGCTTAGTCCTTAGTTGATTCATTAGTGCTACAAAGTCTTCCAAAATCGGCTAAAAAATTTACAATTACGATTTGATGCAATGCTCCTTGAAACTCTACGAAGCCTCATAATCCCCTATAAAAATAGAAAAGAAATAGCCGAAGCATCGTTTGTTTTGTTGCAGGGCATAAAGTGTGCCATCTAACTAAACCTATTCCCTTATGCCATCCTCAACAATTTAAGCACAAAGTCCACACTTACGTTTGCTCATGGTTTGGTTAGTACTGGTAAGAACATAGCTTTCCCTTATTCAACTTGGTTCTTAGCCTCTTTTCAAGTTGTGCATCTCTCAACAACTCGGTGCACATATCTCACTATCTTCAGCCAATAAAACTTAACTTTAATAATTCATATGTCCACTTCACCTTGAAATGGCTAGACAGTCCTCCACTATGCGCTATTTGGACAAGTAGGTCTTGTATTGAAAAAGTTTGCACATACATCTTCCAACTTGGCAGCAATGACCTTCCTTTACAAAGTAATCATCTAACATCTTACCGTCCTTGCGGTAGGTGAAGATTAGTCCGAATTAGGGGTCTTGAGAATGTTGTTCCTTGAGGCTCATAAACCCTAAAAGTTTGGTTGGAGCTTAAAGAACAATACATGTCGCTTGAATAAGGCATTTGCTACTACATTCATTTCGCTTATACTTGATCACAAATGAGAACATTTTTAGAAACTCAATCTACTTAAGCTATTGCTTCAAGAGCTTTAGCTTAGTCCTTAAGTATGTTAGGGTTTGGTGATCAAAGATCATAATAAATTATTTTGGTAGCAAGTAATGTTGCCAAGTTTGCATGGCTTAGATTACTCTTTGTCATACATGGAATAATTTAAAGTAGGTCTTTTGAGCTATTCGCTAAAATATGCAATAGGTCGGCAATCTTTCATGGGAACAGCTCCAATTCCTATGTCGTATGCATCACACTCTAATTCAAAGATCTTATTAAAATCTACTAAAGATAATACAAGTGTGGGAGTTAGCCTCCTCTTTAGCGTAGTAAAGCTCTTCTTTTCCTTATCTCCCAATTGGAATTCAACATTTTTCTGTGTGAGCTTTGTAAGTAGTACAACAACAAAACTAAGGTTTTGAATAAATTTGCAATATAGAGAAGCTAAACCATAGACACTCTTAATGTCGGCATAGGAGGTTAGGGCAGGCCATTTGATAATAGCTCGAACCTTCTCTTTGTCTACTTTAAGGCCTCCTCTACTCACCATGTACCAAATGAACACAACTTCCTCTTGGCAAAAATAATACTTGTTCAGCTTCTAGTACTTCGAAGACAATTCAAAGATGACTCACTTATCTATGAAGGTCAGGACTACACATAAGAATGTCATTGAAATAAACCATAACAAACTTTCCCATCTAATCCCACGACACATGGTTCATCGACCTAAAAAATATGCTCAGGGTTTTAGATAACCTAATTGATATGACAAGCCATTCATACAATCTATGCCTTGTTTTGAAGGCAATCTTCCACTCATTGCCTTTTGGCATCTAGATTTGGTGTTATCTTGATTTCAAATCAATTTTGGATAGCAAACTTTCTTCATGCAGTTCATCTACATATTGTCTAACTTAAGGTTGGGGTACTAATATTTGATGGTGATACTATTAATAGCTTGGCTATCTACATATATCTTCTAACTCTCATCCTTTTTAGGAACTAGTAGTACAGGCATAGCACATGAGCTCATGCTCTCTTAGAAATAACCTCGTTCAATGAGTTCATTTACTTGTCCTTATAGCTTGGCAGCTTGCTTAGGATTCATGTGATCAGTTAGTTAATTTAGCAACGTTGCTCCAAGTAGTATCTAATGCTATGCTCTATTCCTTGCTTCAAGGGTAATCCTCTCGGAAGCTCATTAGGAAATAGTATAGCAAATTCTCTAAGCAAATTTTTTATTTCTTCAGGTGGATAATTCTGTTTTTATGCTTCCAAAAATCTTCACACTAGCAAGAAGGTCAGTTCATGGCCCCTTATAGTCCCTATTAACTCTGAACGAGTCATTACCAAGGCTTTCTTAATCTCTAGTTCAATCTAATTTGGATGCTATTAATTGGACTTAGTGTCAAGGGCAAAAGTGTAACAAGTTGGCTATCTTTCTTAAAACTATAGGTATTCTTATAGCCATCATGTATGACTCTTTGACCAAATAGCCAAGGTCAGCCTAGTAAGATATGGTAAGCACACATTGGCAATATAACACACATGATCTCATCCTTATAACTTCATATAGTAATTATTATTAACACTTGCTTTGTGACGTGCAATGATCCCCTCTCATTTAACTAATGTAGTTTGTAGGGTTTCAAGTTCATAAAGGTTTGTAATTTTAACTGTTCTACCATTCTAGCCAAAGCAACATTCGTATAACTTCAACTATCAGTAATTAAAGCATAGGTACAAAGCTGATGATTTACCTTATAGGTAGTATGGAACGAATTCTCATGTTGTTCTTCTTATTGATCATGTTCCATGCTACAAGCTCGGTGAATGACCAATGTTAGCTTGTCTCCTTCTTCAAGATAGATTTCATCTCCTATAGCTTTTACCTTCCCTCTGTCATCCCTTTCTTCCATAGCTTCACTGCCTTCTTCATCCATGTTGTATACTTCAAAGGTTAGAATTTCCCCTTTAATTATCATAGTTTAGTGATTAGGGCATTAAGAGGCTATGTGTCTAAGACCTATGCATTTGAAACACTTTATCTCAATTGTTTAACTTCTAGAGGTCTGTACCTTTTCAAATTCCTTCTCTTTTCCACCTTGTTCCAACTTCACTCCTTAACCATGTATCTCCTATCCTTCCCTTTTGCGCAATGCTTGAGCTAATAGGGTTCTTACTATTTCTATGTATAGGTTGACTTGTTTAAATAGGTTAGGAACTAGTAGGACAATAAGATCGATTCTTCCTCTGCCTTTTGACTCATTAGGCAACTAATGGGGCCTATACTGCTATATTAGGCAAGTGCACTTAGTTAAGTTATAGTATAGATTAAAATGAATTTCAAGTCCGAGTGTGGATCTCATGAGCAATCAGTTATATGAGTATATCTAATTATATTTAGAAACTGTACCCTTTTGGATTATTCAATTACCTAATTTATAACGATAGAAGATTTAACCAAAATATTAAAAAGATAGAAAATAAAGATTGCAATCAAATAAGATATTAAACTAAAGATGAAGAAGTTAAATAATGACAATTAACTAATAATGGAATCATAAAATAATTAAACAAATAATGAGCTAAATAATAAATTAAATAAAAAATAATAATTATATGACTAAAGACTTAAATAAATATTAACATCAATTAATTAACAAAGAAAAATACATTTTCCTTAGTAAGTTGTAATTTGTTGTTTATTACCTAATTCTAGGGGATCATTCAATCTCAATTACTACCTAACCCTATTCCAATAGAAACCACATTCTACATTAACTAGAGTCACGCCTTTGGCTAATTCTTAATCCTAGAACACTCTTTAGCCAAAACTCTATTGAATAGAGTGTCTTAAGATTGCATGAAGCCCTTAGATCCCGCTATTAGGTCAATTAAACACCTAATCTTGAAAGATTAAACACCTAATCTCTTAGTGCACTTGATCTCTTTTAATTACACTTGTCTATTTATTGCAAACCTCACGACCTTACGGCAAACTCGAACATTAAATTAATACCTTAGATAATATTAATCTAACAACAATAAAAACGGTATAAATAGATCGTAGAAAGTAAATTCATAGATTGACTTTCATTAATAAAGATCACCCTTTGAACATAAGGTTTAACTGAAGAAAAGAAGAAAATATGCTAACAAAGCCCCTTATAATTCTAAAACCTAACAAACTGCTCAAGGGGCTTTCTCTTTGTAACCCTAATCTTAAGAATCTATTTATAAGCAATAGTCATAAGATTACAACAAGAACCTAACAAAAGTAAAAGATTGGAAATCGCAATTTTTTCATGCCTAGAGTATACAATCGTGGTAGCTGACCATGATCTTGCTTTCTACACGAAACTTCAAAATTCAAAAGAAATTTACGATAAAGGATTCATGGGCACGAACCACGGGCTTGGTCCTCAACTGTGGTCATTCTCAGACCTTCATTTTTTCTTAAGATTCTTTTGCATCATGTCGTCATTGGTATTTTTACTCCAACATGCTCAAAATTGCCTAAGAATCCTTAAAATCTTCATGAAGTACTTCTACAATCTCTAAAAAACAACAACTAAACCAATTAAGCTCAAACTATCACAAAATTAATAGGAATAAAGTCAAAATTATTGCAAAATTACTATAGAAAATATATATTATTTTTGAGTTATCAAATACCTATGTACTTAAGCTTTTACTTGTTCTCAAGTAAAATAAAGAAAATCAAAGAATGTATCTTAAGTACAAAATAATTTTTTAAAATTTTAGAAAGTGCACTCTCAAGATTCCAATTGCTTAACAAAAATTCTTTCTAGAATCACCCTTTCCTTAAATTAACAATGCCTTTAGAATAGTTACATAGTGGCAATTTGAAGCTTTGCTCAATTCCAGTAATCAATCTAAAGGATTTAGAGTTAATTACAATGCTTAAATAGAAACTAAACTAGAGATCATAGCCAATAAACTAATAAAAAAAACTCATAAGGATTTCGTTTGCTCTAAGTCAGGAGGAGCAAAATCTTTCCTAATTATTTTTAACTTAAAAAACTAAATTAGATGCATATTACATTAATTCATCCTCTGATTGTGCTCTTTTTCTTTTAGATTTTTTTTAGGAGGTTTATCAATTTAATTTAATTTCCTTTTATTGAAGCTTGATTAGCCTTGGGAAAGCACCTCACTCTTTTGAGGGATTGAGGTCGATCCTTACTAATTTGACTCTTTTAATCACTCAAGCGGTTGTTAGAAGCAAAGCACCTTACTCTTTTATTAGACTAAGGCCGATCCTTAACAACTTTTATTAGTTTTACTTTTTCTGCTTAGCTGTAGAAAAGAGTCTCGCTCTTCTAGGGGACCAAGATTCATCCTTACCAATCCATAATAATCTATTTTTATCAATTCAATTTAATTATTTAGTTATTTTCAAAGGACTTTCAAAGGAAAAATCTCACTTGTTCACCAAATCTAAATTTTTTTGAAAAAGAATGATAGATAACTATCTTCTAAAATCAAGCTCAAAAATCAAGATGACTAAACCTTAAGTCGTTCATATATATCTTTATCCTGAGTCTAATTCTAAGCTTAAGAAAAAAGGCAACTATGAATTCTAGATATTTTATTACTTAAATATAGCAAAGTGCTCTAAATTCATAAAAGGTATGGGTAGATTCAAAAAAATTATGCTTGCTTAAGTATATTTTGTTTAGAAGGGGGGGGGGTAGGGGTTAAGGGTGAAGGTAATAAATTTCTAGAATTAGAAAATTTTTAACAAACAAAAGCTTAAGTTGTATACTGTTCTCAATGTGTATAATCATTCAAATCAAACATCCTAGTGGGAGATAAAAATAAAAACAATAACAATAAGTGAAAAGAAAAGAAACTAGGACTTTCCTAGTTTTATTATTGGATTCCTTTTAAAAAGACTGAAGTCCAAAAGTGTGTTTTCAATGAACCATTAAGCACCTAGTTTTCATTTTGCATTAAAACGAACTAACAAAGGAAAAAGTTAACTACGTGGAAATAACTAAAATAAAACTACTACTAATTTAAGGTCTCAAAAGTTAGTATTGTATAGACTTTAAAACAAGAAAAGATAAAATAGTAGTTAGAAAGGCAAATGGAAAGTGAGTTAGTGATATTGTCATCTAAACATCAAATGAAAATAAACATAAGCTAAGTCTTGGAAAGAAAATAAAGATAAAGAGGAGATCATTCCTCATCCTCTCCTTCTTCCACCTCTTCTTCTTCCTCAATCTCCTCTTTAGTGGATTGTTTTGTGGAGTCTGGCTTATGCATTGGTGGTGCCAGTTGTGGCTGAATCTAGAAGTGGGTCATAATTGTCGCTTGTTAGGCTAAGGCTTAGTCCACCTTATGTTTTACTATCCTCTATTTGTTGAAAAGGTTCCTAATGAACATTTTGAAAGTACCAATCATTGAAGAAGACTCAACTTGTGGCTTAAAGGATGATGAAGTGGTAGCTTCATTAGCTGATTTAGGTAGTAGCTTAGGTGGTGGTGGTACATGTATGGACTTGATAACATCATATGTGAAGGGACTAGGATCCTTCGTCTTTCTCATGCACGCCTCATTGTGTAAGCTCGAATAGTTTCTCACCAAACATGTAATGAAGGGGCTTACTAAACTATACATAGACTTGCTCTCGGTACCTTAAGTTCTCTTGAACTAAGCTATCTTGATTGTTAAATTAAGAGGAAGGTGGTTAACAATACTAATATAGGATGTCCCTATCATTGACAACCCCTAACTATAACCTCTACCCATAAAATTTCTATATAATACATAATATATTAGCCTAAGAGTAGGGTCATGCAAATTAGATGCTTTAGACTTGTTAGGATTATAAACACCTCCTTCACTACTAGCCAATCTATTCAATATAGCCGAATCTAACACACCTTTAGGTAAGTCATGTGGTAGGTCCATATACTCTTCCATTATAATATACTTAGCAAAACAAAGCCCCATATACATATCAAAATCATCAATAGGCGTCTTAACCTCCTTATTACAACACCTAAATAGGACCATATTTTTCCTTCCTTGAACAAGGTTATCAAATCCTAATCTAAATGTGTAGAGGAACTTAAGGGTGAGCTCCTTATACACTAGCATATTGATCATGAGGAGTTGATCCTATCTAGCTAGAAAAATTAGTTGGCAATCTCATGCCTTTTAACTAACCTTTGCCAAAGCGTTCCAATCAATATAAGTGAACTTAGAAAGGTGTTGCAACATTTTTCTTTGCCATTCATGCCAAAATGTGAGTTGAGGGGGTTATGGAAGGGCATTAGAGTTTTTTGCAACCTATGTGTTGGTATCACATTCACTACATCCATAAGTCAAGTACTAATTGGAAAAATTAGCTCCTTTTTAAAATAGTGGAATCAATATACTACTAATTGATTAAGCTTACAAATTTTGATAAAAACTTGTAGAAACCATGAAAATTTCAACAAGTGTACTAGTCAATTAGTAATATAAGGGGAGCTCCAAGGTCCTATTTCCCAAAAGAATGGTTTGTTAGCTCTCCGCTATTTTAGTACTATTCATATCTAGGTAAGCTAAATAAAATTTTATTAACAACTAGTTTAATAAAAATAAATATGTGATTCTAACACCAAAAAGGACAAAGATATGATTTCTATTAGACTATCTAAATCTAAGAACAATTCTTAAATTAACAAAGTGTAGGATTCCAACACTCCAATAATTACAATTAAAAACCAAGTAAATGAATTCCCAATAGGCATGATGTTTGAGTTCTTCTATTAATCCAAGTTAAACAAGCATGGAAATACTAGAAATCATGCTTCATGCATAATTCTAATCTACATACATTCCTTCATAAGTAAAATACATACTCAATGCTTGAAACCCATAACCTATGTAACATACAATCACTACCAACAATATAAATATCAAATATTAATCCATTAACATTAAAAGATTTATAATATTCATAAATACAATAGGATTACAAAGTTAAACAACATCCTAAAACAACAAGAAATTAGGTAGAGAGAGAAATCACCTAACAAGAGGAGTTCCAATCTTCAATTGGTATTGGAATGATGTTTTTCTTGCATCTCGGGGTTGGAATCCGCCAAAACTAACTTAATCTAAGCTAAATCTAACCTAAAATAACCTAGGAAGGTGAAACTCCAAAAACCCCAAAGAGAAAAGAAAATGGGAAGTCAAAAAAGAGAGAAAAATTGCATCCTCCAATGAGTTGTGAATTGCAGCTTTTTATATCAAGAGGATACCATCTTGATGGTACTATCGAGATGACGGTAGTTGGGACTACTGTCAATGCGGTATGGTCCACTCTTTGCGATACTTGCAAAGGTTTTGTTCTAGATGTTGGCTTGATAGTAGTTAGGATTACTATCAAGTCGGTAATTCCTGCTCCATGTCTTCATTTTTTTTTTTTTAATGTTCTCATGTAGGGGCATAGTAGCCCTCATACCTGCAATAACAAGTACAAAGAGTTTAAATTCTTCAAATAAATATAATTTTTGAATGCTAAAACATAAAACTCTAAATTATACTTATGTTAAGAAATTATTTGTGATTTTAATGAAAATTCATACACTTAGGCCCAAAATTCTTTTAAATCACATATAATTGTTAGAGAAATCCTTCAGATAAATGTATGGTTTTTTACACTTATCATGTGCTTAGCTCTAGGCATTTTTCTAAAATAAAAAACAAGAACAGAGTTTAAATGTGATAATAACAATAATTCTTGCAAAAATTAATTTAGTAAGTGATCCATGGCAATAACATCTATCTATTGTTAGTGAAGGTACTAAGCAATTAAGATGGTTAACAAATTAAGAAGTTTGCAAAATACAACGTCTAAATTACCAAGATCAGGAATTAGTATTTTTATAGGATTATTTCATAAAGGAATCCTACGAGAATTTGTCAGTCCTAATCCTTTCAAGTTTAGTATTAAATATGCAATTTTCTAAAATTGTGCTTCAGTAAGTGAATTGATTAAGTTTAGTATATTGAAATATTAGGTTCTTTAAAAAGAAACTTGACAGAATTATAAGTGAATATTTTTGTGGATCAAAATGCAACCTAGAATTTTATTACCTAAATTGCACGAACACTAATATTTAATACAATTTTCATGGATTAGAAACTTTATTCAATTTTTCAATTCATGTGCAAATTAATTTTTCAAGGTACACAAACACAAGAAGTTCCCTTTTTCAACATGAATCAAGGTTGTCAATTACATAAAAAATTCACATTCTCTCTCTTTTTATCTCTTTCTATATTTTTTCATCACTTTCCTTCATTGAATCTTCATAAAGCACACATCTTTCCTAAGGATTCTAGTATATAATCAACAAACAACACATTATATTGCATTACATACACTATATCATCCCTAGAACCTAAGATCTACATACATACACATCAAAATGTCTAAGTTAAAAACCTAGATAAAAATTAGATTTTTATGAAATTTAACAACAAATTAAGGAAAGTAATGGAGTAAATATGATGTATGTACCTTATGATTGTTGGTTTCATGCTTGGATTTGAAGGAATTGATGAGTGGTTGTGGTGAGTGTTGAGAGTAAATATAGAAGAGTACGTGTGTGAGTGTAATAAAATGAGAAAGAGAATGGAATGAAGAAGAAATACCCATGATGTTTAAACTAGTTGTCACACATTTGGTGTACTCGACTCCTCCACTTTGAAGCATGCAATTTGATACCTATTTGTTATAAACCTGTGCAACAATCTTTTAAAATAATTTATTTAAAATAATCTAGTAGATTTGACTTTGGAAAAGAGTAGCAATAAAACCCATAGGTACATATAATTTCTATATAGATTAGAATATTGAAAACTACCGAGTCCCTTGAAGAGTGCCATGTAGTTTTCTTTAAAAGTTTGGAAAGTCAACAATAACCAATAATCAACCTTTTTTTGTTAAGCCTCATCCTCCATCCCAATTTACTAATAATCTGGTTTTAGGTAAGTACTTGTAACCCATTCAAAACATGCAAAACAAACTATAATGAATGGGTAACAACTTGCTTAGTAAGTGGAGTGGAGATAGAAGTATGCATTCAATACATCACGAGTAAGGTTTTTAAGTACTTTAGTCATATGCAATACGTATATAAGTAAATGCCATCGTACGTCATTATTCGATTCATCAAGAATCAGAGAAATTTTGTCTACTCTAATTTGGGTTGAAGAGTTTGATGCTGCGCACTTGTAAATAGAAACCAAGCCAACACTTGTGTAATTGAGAATATCCTTCGTTTGAGACTCCCTTCAAACCATGGCCCCTAACCTTACTATTATCTCCTCTCTTATCATTTAGTTCGACTAAGAGTAGGAAAAGGACCATTTCAGTTATGATTATTGAAGGGAGTCGGTGTTTGGCTTAAGAATCGTGGTCATTATCCCTAATGGGTTGTAATGCATGGTAGGTTCAACTTTAGGTTGAGTTTAAGTTAGTTCAATTTTGAAGGTGATCAACCAAGCTCAAACACATCAAACAAAATAATATTCACAAAGCAAACATGACATGGAGCTTAGCACCTACCGCATTAAATCAAAACTCAAACACATGTGCCATACATGCACAAACAACTAATTACAATCACAAGTACATACCAAAGTCTTCAAGTATTCTAAAATAATACTTCAAAAGATATAATAAAGCATTGATCTCACTTACTTGTACTAATGCTCACTTTGGTAGGTTATATCATCAACATTCTACTCATTTGGAGATCTTATATTTACATATATATAGATATATATATATATTAAAACTTAAATTTAGTTTGTGTAAGATTTAGGAAAATGTTAGGATTCTATCTAGCTCTGTATTATCATATAACTTGGTTGAAATAATATTTAGGTAGTTATTTTAATAAAGTTATATACATAAATATATATATTTGAAGTATATTATCATATATGACAAAATATAGTTATATCAATAAATGTACTTAATTATTATAGTTTTATTATTTAAGTTATATTAAATTAGCTAATATTAAAAATATACATAGCTATACTATTACTTATAATATATTGTTTCGATTATATCGAAGCGTATATATCATCGATCCAATTACATTTCAATTACGAAAAAGTCATTGTACGATGATATTTTTTGGGATATAATAAAAATACCTACTTTATTACCTACAATTATTCAATTTTTGGTAAAATTAATATCAATGGGTTTATATGATCTTGATGATATGTAATATGTGTTATATTTCAAAAGATGACTTCTAAATGATATTTTTAATTTAATATATATTACTATTTGTGAGACCTAATCTTCGACGTATTACCTAAGACCTTAAGTGATGGATCACCTCTTTTATACATGGACTTAAGGAGTATAGTTGATGGAAGTAATAAACTAAAGTCGCTAAGAGAAGCGTAAGAAATGGGTTAAATTAAATAACCATACCTGAACTATTTGGTATTGAAGCAAATTAAGGGCATTTGAAACGATTTAGGACACTTGAACAATTTTGTCCAAATTAAACTAAATTTTAATATAAGTTCTTAACAGTTAGACAAATAGCCTTAGTAATATCAATTTCTCAAAATAAAGTATTTATAATAATTAATTTCAATAAAATGTACATTTATCGTATATGATTGGTAATTATTAGAAACTTGAAATTAGAGTTCCAAATGATTACGAAACCTTAAAGATAAATTACATATGTAATAAAAAATTATATGATACAAAATAATATATAAAACATATGTATATACCCCGCATATAATTGTTAAGTGCAATTATATACATGTAATTAACTAAGATACCCAAAAAACTACATTTTTAGGACAAATTTAGTTAAATAAATTTATAAAAAATGAATGACACTTAGCAAATAGCATGAGTAGCTAGACTTAAATGAGAAAGGCATGTAGATTACTGCTTATCAAGTGTGATTCAATTA
Organism: Lumnitzera littorea; assembly: GCA_024138015.1. NCBI lineage: Eukaryota > Viridiplantae > Streptophyta > Magnoliopsida > Myrtales > Combretaceae > Lumnitzera > Lumnitzera littorea. Next base: position 42,894,039 of record JAMXBB010000001.1, on the reverse strand, counting down.
GGATTGAATTTTATGCAAAATAAAAGGCCAAATTTTTAGAGAGAGATAGGGAAAATTCAATTTTACTAACAAGCTTTAGAAAATCTATAAACATTATTCAACATTTTATTCACAAAAAAGGAGGATCTGGCAAAATTAAGTTCATGATTTAGAGATTGTAGAACAAAATTAGGGAACAATTTCAAAATGAATACCTGATCTAATCATGTTGGAGTTTTGATGCTTAAATAGGAACTAAAGACAAACCAAGAGTACTGCTTGAAGGAATGGCTAGCACCTAGCTCTATCGACAATAATGGTGGTGTTGGTAGTAGTCAAAGCTTCAAATTCTGATGAGGTCTCAATTTAGTTTGATTTTGTATAATTTAATAAAAATATAACTAGTACATAGAAAATTATGAGAAAAATTATTCCTACAAATTTTTATATATAAAATCTAGGAAAAATGTCACTTTTGTAATAATTTAGTGCTAGTAATATAAGTCCTCAAGAAATTAGAGAAATCGAGCAATTTTCAATACTAAAATAAATAAGGCTATTGGCATAGTTTCGCCTTAAAAATTTTTATATAAACTACCCTATATTAATATTGAATTGCTTGGAAGAGATTTCTTACAAAACTATTTTCTAAATTTTTATATGATTTTTGAGCCCTAAATTAGGTATTAAATTGTGTTTTTAGTAGAAAAATAACATATTTTCTTAATAATCTTACTTAGATTCTAAGTTAGATTAGTTAATGAAGTGTTTGTGCCATTCTAGAGTGGTTAGGTTGATTGATAAAGTGAGGAGTTATGAGAAATGGTGAATTGGCCTTAATTAATGAAGTTAGTATTTGATTAATTTAGTGAACTTAAAATAATTGATGAATTGTGATGTAATGAATGAAGAGCTAAGAAGTAATGAAACTGAGGAAGGTTGGTTTGGAGTGTTCTTTGATGTTTATATTTGATTCTACAATTGTAATTTGGAAAGAAGTCGGTAAATTAACTACTTATAGGAAATTGATTAAAGGCACAAGATGATTCAAAGGATTTTGGTCATGAAATTTCCACTAGATTGATACTTAAAGAGTAGGTTAGAAGCAAAAATGATGAGTAAAATGAAAAATAGGCGACTCAAAAGTTTGGTTAGAGGTTGTTTTTAATAAAACCCTTAGAAATAGTGGAGTTAAGGGATAGCTCAAAGGATAACTTAGTAAGGGCCTTCAACTAGAGAAACATAGAAGCTATGTTAGAGGATAACATTGATATTATGAACGATCCCTATGTAGCTCATATGGTAACTCATAGGATTTTTTACTAGGGGATAGCTCAAAGGATAACTTTTAGGATTTGGCTATTTTAGGTAACTTATAAAAATCATTGATTAGTCAAAAAATTATGATTTGTGAAAGAAGATAGTGTAATAAGAAGCTGTTTCAGAAGCTAACTTAGAATCAAACTCAAAAACTAAATCGAAACTAGCTTATAACGAACTAATTACCAACAAGCGAGTATTTAACTAGTATATGTGTGTATGTATATATATAAACTCATGACCTATAATTGATTGCTAGGTGAATTCGTAGAAGAGGAAGCTTGTGTTAATGAGTAAGATTGGGAATGTATCGCTAGCATGTAAGTGGATATTCGTGTGTGCTTGAGTAGATTTATGTCTACTCCTAACTTTGTGCGTTCTATGATGGTTTAGCTTGGCTAAGCATAACTTGTAAGTTATTATGCTATTCGATGGCTTTGCTGAAATTGGCTAGGAAGTGATGTATCACTTAGTGAGTTATGTTATCTATTATATTTGTTGCTCATTGAATAGTGACATGACATTAAACTTAGTTGTTATGTTGATACTGATGAATGCATATATGACATTTGTTAGGATCTGTGTTATCTTGGAAAAGAATATAGGAACTAACTCTATCTTTAAAAATGTTCACTTAAGTGAACTTAATACCGAGATCCTAGAGTTAACAAAACTATAAAGTAAAGGCTGGGTAATAAATGATGAATAAGTCGACTTAGATTTGCTAGGTTTTGCTTGGTGTGCAATCTAATGCATTCATGGCATGGCGTGAAAAGGATCTATGGGTCAAGTTTTCTAAAAATAGAGATATTGTTAAGTTAGTGTCCGTTTGAAAAGCTGGGTTTATCAAGTGAAATACTTGATTTGTAAAAGTTAGGTTTTTAAGCATATAGAAGCTGCATTGTATCTATTAAGCTAACTATATGTTGGATTATCCAACTACTCTATGTGGTTATTGCTAGGTTGAAATGTTTGCTAGCTTCCTATATATGTTCTCTAGATGCTTGATTTGAGTCAACTAAACCAAATGTGTTGCTAGGTTAGGCTACGATATCGATATCGATACAGATACATGTTACGTGTATGAGTATGGCACATTTTTATTGCAATTGCATTGTTTGGCTAGGAAACTATAATATAACATCATTGGACTAACTACTTGAATGATGTGCTTGTTGTTATGCTTGTTGTTATGTGTTTATCTACTCTCACTCAGCTTACAGTAGTTAGGAGGATAAGTTTCTCTTATCCTTAGGTTACAAATGAATAAATAGAAGAATTGGAGTGACAAGGAGACTTTGAAAACTCTAGTTGAAGATGGGTTCTTAGGAGAAGTTGTTTACTATACGATATGGCTTGAGTACATGGAGATATCTTTTAAGGAAAGTAGTAGTTGTTACACTTTAACCAAAGGTTTAGTATAGTTGTAGCAGTCTAAAAACATATATTTATAAAAGTAGAAGTGTATAAGTGTGATACTTTAAGTATAGGTAACTAATGTGGAAGCTTACACTATTGTTGGTCATATTGAATGAGAAATTATTTAAAAGTAGTTTATAGAACCAAAGAGCAGGTTAAGTATAAGTTCTACCTTATCCTTAACTTAAGAATGGTAGTGATGAACCGTTTTCAGGTACCAAGAGTTTATGAAAAAATTTTAAGTAAACACCTAGAAGGTGAGGCATTATACTAATATTTTACAAATTAGGATGACTTATACCACATAAATGGAAGAATTAGATAACCATGTCATATAAGAAGATAACTATGTACGATTTGTCATATAAATATGTAATATTATATTTTATATTATTTTATTTTTTGCCTTAATTGATCGACCCATATGTGTGAAACATATTTTATATAGTTATTGTTATAAAATATACTCATAATCCTATATACGTTTCAGCTTGAGGATAGGGAAGTATCATACATGCATATCCATACAGTGTTCCTAATATAGGTACATACGTATAGAGGTTGACATAAAATAAAGAGTATTTGCATATAAAGAAAACATTAGCATTTCTATTATATAAAAATATATACGTACAATTCAAAGTAAAAACATAACTAAATATTATATTCCATTTATTGACATAAAAGAAATAGTTGCTATAAGAGTTAATCATGTTAGGTCAATAGGTTTATATGATCAGTAAGATGCCTAATAAGAATTCTAATTTTTCCCTTTCATCTATCTAAGAAGATATATTCTCCTCGCCCGAAAGCGACATTCATGATTAGACTTCCATTGTTAGTTATTTGATAATTATCTAATTATTTTAGTATATGTATGTATGTTTATATATACTTATAGGATTTATTAATTATTTTCTTAACTTAGTTTAATGTATAATATATTTGGATTTTTTAGTTTGTTTATGGGTATATATTTATTCATATGCAATATATGTGTGATCTACATGCACATTCCTAGTTATTATTTCATGTCACTTTATTGATTACAACACCCAAGTAATTTATCTCTAAATTCTCATTACCTATCAGAATTAAATAAGTGTGTATCCAATAAATTGCAAATAATATATTTAAATTTTAATGCTTAGCTATATTATTTTTATATTATAAAATCTACATCTATGGGATTACTTTGAATAATTTTTTTAGCCATGTTGTGGAATCTTAATTTGTTTTCGACTACAATGATGAAATCTGACTATCAATGCTTTTGATAACCTTGCTCTAGTAAGCAACGGCGAAAGGTAAGCTTTCTTTTCCATCAATTCATTTTTTTTCCAATAATAACAATTTTTTTAATTAATGTGAGATCCAAAAATTTACAACTGAAATTTAGCACCTAAATTTAGTAAGGTCATAAGAGTTATCGATTTGAGCAAACAATAAGCTCTATACTTTAGCAAGTAGACTTCGAGCACCTAGTTTTAAGGCATTCAGAATAGTAGAGTAGTCCAAACAAAGAATACGATGATCACAATGTTGAAAACAATGATGATTTGATCTATTCTCCTAAATTACGAAGAAAGCAAGTCAAAGTTACAATTAGACCTTCAGCTCCTATACTTAAGAAAAATGACAAGGGGAAGTAACTATGGTAGGTGCACCATGCCTATTGTGAACCATGACCAAGAACAGATAAGGCCACTGCTAGAGGGGTCTAAGTTTTCAAAAAGCTCAAAAAAGGATTAATGGGGAAAGTGCGAAAAAGGGCAAAATGAAAAATGAAACAGTAAGCAAAACCCACGAACAGCTTTAGAGGATATGACATACTAATGGAACTTTTGAGGACTCACGGAATAATTCAATATGATACACGAATCAGTTCAGTGAGGTTACTCACCAGTTAACCTTGCTTAAGGGAAATGATAAAAGTGATGTCGAAAGTAAACAAATAGTGTTTACACAAAGAAGAAAAAGTACTCAAAGGTATTAAGAACAATGTTTTCTCCATTACAAGGACAAGGGTATTTATACCCATAAGTTAGGGCAACTTGGTTAAAAAGGAAAAAACAAAAATGGTATTTCCTAAGGAAGTAATATACAAAATACAAAAGGGTAAAAATGAATATACAAGAAAAACAATCATTGGTGTAACAGATTTTGCACATGATACTGTACATGTGGAGATGCCACATTGGCGAGGTCGTTAGAAGATGCGGACAAAAAAATACGGATAGATGGCTTGTCTGAGTAGGGATGGCTTAGTCAGTCTGAACTCTCTCTCTTGGCTTCTTGACAAGGAAGATGTTAAGTAATTGGTCGACTATATGCTAAAGAGTAATCATCAACTTGGCATACTACTGAAAAATGGGTAGTCATACGGCTTAACATGAAGGGTGACTCGGCAAGGAAATACTCAGCCTTGTTATGAGTTGGTTAGAACAGAAGGATTTGTTGTACCAATCCCTTTAGTCCTTAGGCTCGGTTATAGGTTAGAGGTCTAGTAGCCTAATTCCCATCAATGCTCGACCTTTGCATGTTAGCACCCTTGCTACAATGAGTAAGCAATTTCAAATTAAGAAGAGTGCTTTCATCCCTAAAATCTTGGACAAGGTTATACCACATCACATTAAGTTGCTGCAATTTGAAACCTATGATGGAATAAGAGATCTTGAAGATCATCTTGAGTACTATTGCATCTTGGCTAAGTTGTACGGTTCAAGTAATGCCGTAACCTTCCAAGCTATTCCTTCAACATTAAGGAATTTGACAAGTACATTATTCAAGCACCTGAAGCCAAACATAATTTTATGTTTCGAGGATTTAGCAGAACTATTTCTCCAACACTTCCTGGCAAGTAAGCTTCCTATTACGGATTCTTCTACCCTTAACATGATAAAGTAGAGATTAGATGAACCTATGAGAGACTATCTAGCCAGGTTTATGGCTGGGATGGTTTAGATTCTAGAGCTAGATATGAGTGTTGCTCTCAATGCAGTTATTGATGGTGTCAAGCCCTACGAAGACTTTTTCAAGTCTCTTGCCAAAAAATAGGCTGTAAACTTTTGCTGAGTTCAAAGCCAAAGCTACGTCTTACATCTAATAAAGACAACATTAAGGCTTACTATGAAGCTAATCAGAATAGAGGAGATAGAAAAAGCGATAAAAAGAGAAGTGCAAAAGATTGACTTGAAATGGACAATGATCAATGTCCCAATACCAAGAACAAAAGACCATGTATCTCGACATTCAAGCTATACACCACTCAATAGACCAGTTGCAGACATATTGATGTAGGTGTGTAAGCAAAGAGGCATGTTGCAGTAGCCAAAAAGGATGAGAGGAAATCCTTCAAGGCTAAATTCCAACAAGTATTGTGATTTCCATTGTGATAAAGGGCATAATACTGATGGGTGCATCTAACTTAAGAACACAATTGATGGTGCAATTTAGTGAAGATACTTAAGCAAGTTTCTTGTGCATGATGTTGAGAATATTGAACAACCATCTCAAAGGAGACAGGAAGAGTAGGAGAATGTCATTCGCCCAATTCATGCAATGAAGGATGTTGCAGACTATGACCAAGAATAGATAAGGCTAGTCGCTGGGTAGGTCTAAGCTTGAGAAAGCTCGAAAGGAATAATGGAGAATGCAATGTAAAAGGGTGAATACGAATGAAGGCTAAGCAAAACCCCACGAACAACTCTAATGGATATGACATACTAATGGAATTTATGCAAGGAAGGAAATATTTAAGTATATTAAGGATAATCTCTGTGTGTGTCCCCTACAACTATAATTACAAGGGTATTTATACTCATAAGTTAAGGTAACTTACCTAAAAAGGAAAAGACAAACAGGGCATTTCTTAAGGAAGTAATGTACAAGATAAAAAGGGGGAAAAATGAATATACAAGGAAGACAATCATTGGTGCAATGGATTCTATACATGATACTATATACATGGTGACACTGTATTAGTGATGTCGTTAGAAGATGGGGACAAAAAAGTATGGACAACTCACTTATCCAAACAAGGGTAGCTTAGTTAATTTAAGCTCTTTCTCTTAGTGGGGTTATGGCCAAGTAAGAAATTGACCAGGTGTATGGAGAATGAGGATGGATTGTTGTCTTGGCCTTCCACTTCTCGATACACGACATGCGTGAAACAAGCAATCACTTGGCTTGGCAGGTAGAATGGGTCAACAAGGAGATACTCAATCTTAACATGAGTCGGCTAGAACTAGATGATTTATCTTGCTAGTCTCTCTAGTCTTCAGGCTTAGTTATGAGTCAATGGTCTGGTAATTTGATTCCTATTAAAGAGATGTGAAACAAGGAAGCACTAGTAGAGCACCAAATGGTATAATTAACACAATTGTCATTGGACCTTCTACTATAAGCTAGTCAAGCTCTTTAAGCTTGACTAATGCCATTCATTATGTTTGTAATGTCTTGGGCAAGAAGGTTAAAAATGACGATACAATTTCCTTTATAGAAGAAGATTTCAAAGGCATTTAAAGGCCATATGATGATGTACTCGTGATTAGTGCAAGAATTGCTAACTTTGAGGTCAAGAAAATTCTTATTGACACTAAATGTTTAGTAAATATTATTTTCCAACATGCTTTTGATCAAATTAGACCAAATATCAAGGCATAGCCAATATCCTACAACTATGATTTGTACGCCATTGATAATCAACCTATCTAGGTGACCAGAGTAATTTCACTACTAATCCAAATTGGAGATTATGAGCATACAATATGACTATGAGACGGCTACATCAACACTTATTCGGTATTGCCCCTTCTACTACCCAACTTAAGGCTAAATGTCCCACTCCTACCGAAGTTAGTTATGTAAAGTGGATCAACAGTTGGCAAGATCATTGTACATGAGGGCATTAAGACAAGAAGAAGTTTTTGAGTCGAAACATACCCAAAAGGAAAGTCAGTCGACATAGAAAAAGCTAAAGATGAAACCGAAGAGATTTTGTTGGGAGATGATCTTGAGAAGATGACAAGGATAAGAAAACCTTTGCTAACAAACATACGCCAAAGTTTAATCGACTTTCTACAGGATAATGCTGATGTATTCGCATGGCTCCCCTTAGATATGCTGGGTATCCTTAGAGATATCATGTTACATAAGCTTTAAATCAATCTAAGCACTAAGGTGATTCAACAAAGGAAAATACAATTCTCCCCTAAGAGGTAAGCAACCATGGAAGAAGAAGCCTAAAAACTCTTAAAGGTAGGATTCATTCAGGAAGAGCCTTATTCGACTTGGTCAGTGTCACATCTCGGCATAACATAGGATGCATCATTACACAAGAATACCTATTGAACAGTTAACTTAACTTACTCATTCATTAAAAGACAACATTGTTTACACAATAAAGGGATTTCTACATCGAAGTTCAGTTGGATTTCCTATTACAACTTATGTGTACAACATAATAATTACATCAAAACATGAAATAGCTTTTTTCTTTGTCATCTTCACAGTAATAGGATCCTTAACTTAGTACAAGCTCCATACAAAAGTCGCCAACTCCGACTCACGCTCTTAGTATATATACTCCCTTTAGCGTTGGGCCCTTCATGATACAGTTAACTTGAAGATAAAACATTTTATCCCCTTAGTCATTGAAGCTGAGTGAGAGTGGATAACATGTAACACAATATAGATAATATGATAGACAATATTACATATCACAACAAAAACATTTCAATCATAACTTGCAAGTTTAACTTTACATATGCATTCACCTAACCGGGCATTTACTACTAGAAGTGCAGCATGCTCATGTACGTGATATACATCGGCACTGATATCCTATGCCCTCTAAACTTCTTCTGGTTAGTTGATATAGTTAGGTTTCTAGATACAATGTCTAGGAACCTAGACCAACAAGGAGCTTCCTAGGAGTAAGACCCCACCAAATTGGACTACATACTATAGTCTACCATTATCAAAAAGGGCAACAAGGAGCTGCTTGGGAGTAAGACCCACAACTTTACAAAATTAGACTATACACTGTAGTTCACCAAATCAAAGAGGCAACATTGTCAAATTAGACCACACATTGTAGTCTACCAAATTTGACTATCAAAATAGTCACAATGTTCAAGCAATGCAATCTATATACTTTTAAAAACTAAGTTCATAAAGCTATGCTTTTTTCCATGATCATTTGGAAGCCTCATTCTAAAAGTTCTAACCCGTAGGTCTCTTCTTATGCCATGCCATGCCATGATATACAATAACAACTTAGGTATATTACTTAGCACAACCAGTCTTTTAATTTTATTCGACCTAGTGATTTGATTCTAGTTATTGAACTCTCCTTAGCAAAATTCTAATACCTTACTTAGGGTTCACTCAGGTAAACACTTAGAAGAATGAGTTAGCAATCACTCAACTTCCCTACTTAGTACAATCATTCGTAAGCACAAATTGTCACCCAACATAGCAGCTTAATAGTTTAACCAAGATACAGTTACTGTCGTTCAAAATTACCACATCAGCATCCACTATAGGAGCATATAAATTCACCAAAAATATACCCATATTTAATCAATACAGCATCAAACAATTCACAGTCTTATGAGTAGCAATATATCTACTCTAAGCATGAGTTAGATCTACTTACCTAGACTCAATAATAGTGTAGAATCCTAAAATTTGCTATGTGGTCCTTCCTTACTTATCAAACCTATGAAAATATGACACAATCTTTAAATCAAGTATAGGTCGAATCCGAACTATTATAAGCTTTCATTTTCGCGTTTTTAAACTTCGTTAGACAATATCTTACTCATTTCTTATTTGGTTTCAACAAACTTTATATTGTCACGATCGTTATTTCGAGTACTATTGATATATGTTAAGAATCAAAACCAATCAATATTGTTAACAACCCCAAAATACCCTTTTTTTCATTACGACTTGATCGTACACTACCTTAACTCCATAATTGACCCGAGTAAGCTTTAGTATTGAACTAAAAACCCTAAAAATTATGACCTAAAGTATTTAGTATTGAACTAAAAACTTTAGTATTATGACCCGAGTAAGCTTTAGTATTGTCCATCAATACTTATTATGACCTAAAGTATTCATTTGACATAGATTTAATAAACATTCTAATACTACTAGTTACTATATTACATATTAAGCTAATATATAAGTTTATACTAAGAAAATACATAATAAATAGTATACGAGCCTAATTAATTTCATGAAATATCCTATAGTCATAAATGTATGTAGCTTAGTTATTGATAATCAATTACACTAAATTGGCTATTATCCATTTTTACGAAAATAGCATTTTTAGCTTGAAATTGCTGCATATTAAGGAAAATAAATAAATTTTTGAGTGAAATAAAAATTAAATATTCCAAATATCATTATCAACATTTAGAAGTCTAAACATGTAGGGCTCATTGACTAATTTTATCCAAAACTAATTATTTCAAAAATTCAATAAAAATGGCAATTTTAGTCAAAATAATTATAAAAAATAGTAAAAATAGAGATTTTCAAAAGTTCTTGTTACTGAAATTTAATAAATTATATAAGTGTGTTATAAAAAATTTTTCAGGCCGAAGTAACATTATTCAATATTTTGAAAATTTTATTTAAAATTCGCTTGAATAGAGCATGTTCTTAAGAAAGTACCATAAATCAATGTTATTTTAAGAACATAAAATTACCATGTGAAAGTACATGTAAAATAACTTAAAGAAACTAAATTTCTTAATTTTCTAAGCTAATTTGATATTTTTAGTGAATTAATGAAAATCAGGCAGTAAAATTTGACTTATCGACCACCATTCTATGTCAACCCATCTACTCTCTCCACCATAAGTTTAAGTCTTAATCTCCTTGTCAGGTTGCTTATAGTCTTAAGAACTGTAATTCATCATATTTTCCCATTAGTTCTTGTGTTTTTAGGTTCCAAAAATATTTTAAATGATTTTTGGAGCCTTATTTATAGGTTTTAGGATTTTTATATGTAAAAAAATAAAATTACATATGTCATTTTCACATTTTCCTAGGTGTCATGTATTATTTTCTCCTTAACCAAGTGTTGACTCATTATTTGCAATTAATCCTAGCTTGACATGTCATTTGGTGACTCATCCATCCAATTTTTTTATTAATTTTCCATTATTTTACCTAATTTTGATAATTCATTATTATTAGATGTATATATTTAATACATATAATGTATATCACATGTAATACATGTATATTATATATAATTCAACTTTATTTATTATTTTTTGAAAGTTAATTAACTTATCTCAAATATCTTGTTATATCTAAAAGCTTGAATTTTATGATTATCAGTTTCATCGATAAATTTACGTTTTTCTTAAATTAATATTTTTATATAGCTTATTTTGAGAAATTGACTTTACTTAAATTACTTTATCTAACTTTTCTAACTTTACTATGAAGTTTGAAATAAAACTGATAACGTAGCTTGGTACGTTAAATTTAGGGGCACAAATCCTAGGATTATTGAACTAGCCTGAAATCCTTCGATATTATAGTTAACCAACTGCTTGTTAGTCAAGAAGTCTAACATGTAGCATATATGAATAGATTTCACGGATCTAAACATGGCTTGTTCTAAAGATTTCTTTCCCTTGCCAAGAGTAGATCAGATAGTTGACTTAACTATCAGGCATGCTTTACTTTGTTTCATTAATGCATTTTCCGGTTACAATCAAATTAAAATGGATGAGGAAGTCGAAGTTCATACGTCATTCGTCACTAACTTTGGAATGTACTGTTTTATGGTGATGCCCTTTGAGCTAAAAAACATTGGTGCAACTTATTAACAGCTTATCACCAAGATGTTTAAGCTATAGATCCATTGAAACATCAAAGTGTATGTTGATGACATGTTCATGAAAAACATAACAAAGGATCGGTATCTCATCAATCTTGAGGAGACATTCAGCACGTCAAGGAGATACAATTTTGAAGCTGAATCCCCCAAAATGCATTTTTGTTGCTACTTCTAGAACGTTTTTAGGGTACATGGTTACTCAACACGGTATTGAAGCAAATCTAAGAAACATTGATGTGATTAGAAACATGAAATCTCCATAAACTATTAAGGAGGTGCAAGAGCTAACTAGGTGAATAGCCACCCTTAAGAGGTTCATATTGAGAAGTGCAGACAAGTGTACAGAATTCTTTAAAATTCTAAAGAATCCGAAAGATTTGAGGTGGATGAATGAGTGCGAAAGAGCATTCAATGAGCTTAAAGAATTTCTCGTGTCACCATCAATACTCTTGACACTTATTTCAAGAGAGAATTTATATTTATACTTATCAATCAATTGTTGAGCACTTTCCTTTGTGTCGGTCCAAATTGAAGGCAAGAAACATTGGCCAATTTATTACGTCAGTCATATCCTATAGGACCAAAACATCAATATACCAAAATTAAGAAATTTATGTTAGTAGTGGAAATTGAAACCCTATTTTAAGGCTCATCAAATGGTAGTCTTTACTGATCAACCTTTGCAATAAGCATTGCAATAACTAGATTCCTTAGGAAGGATGATGAAATATGCCTAAGAGCTAAGTGCTTATAGAGTATAATACAAACCTAGAACAGCATTAAAAGCTTAAGTGTTGGCAGATTTTCTGGTCGAGTTCATTAGTGATGAAGATAGTATAGAAATTGCCAAGAAGTTGATATGGAATCTTTATGTCGATGGTTCTTTAACTAGAGAAGGAAGTGGTGCGAGTCTTGTCCTATGGGGATCCCATAATGTCAAGGTCAATTATGCCTTGAAGTTCAAATTTCCAATTGGCAATAATGAAGCAGAATATAAAGCCTTAATTGCCGAACTCAAATTGGCGTAGGAAGTTGGTGCCGAGAAAGTTGAGGTTTTCTTCGATTCACAACTTGTAAATCAAGTCAAAGGAAGTTATGTAGTGAAAAAGGAAGAAATAAGCAAGTACTTATTGATAGTATGAATGGTCACAGAGGAATTTAAGTCCTTTTTGCTTCACAAAATACTGAGGAGCAAGAACATCACATCTGATAAGCTGTCAAAGTTGGCTAATGTGGCACTTCTTGATTTGAACGACAAACTCTTTGTCGACTTTCTCCTACGTAAGAGTTTACAATAATCCAATAGAGCTTTGAACTACCTTACTACTTAAAAGAAAGGTCCTAGATTGATCCAATTGTAGATTATATGAAGGAAGGTGTCCTTCTTGACAATAGGAAAGTCACCTGAAGGTTAATTTACCAGGCTACGAATTACATACTAATAGATGATTAGTTATATAAACATGGTATTTCCTCACCTTATCTTCGATGCCTTCCTCCAAAAGATGCACAACAAGTATTAACCGAGCTACATGGTGGTGTATATAGCAACCACGTGAAAGGACAAACATTGTATATTCGTACCCTACGGCTCAGCTATTACTATCCAACATTAAAAGATGACATGAGAACATTAGTTCAGTAGTGTCCATAATGCCAAAAGCATGAAGCACCCAGTCATGCGCCTTCTACCGAACCATGATGCCTAACCAATCCTTGGCCCTTTGCCTAATGGGGATTAGCTATCCTCAAACTATTTCTAAAGTCTACAACCCAGCAACAATTCATCATTGTTGTTGTGGACTATTTAACCAAGTAGGTAGAGGTTAAGGCATTGGCAAGGATCACCTAATAGAAGGTTGAAACTTTTGTTTTCAACTTTATTATATGAAGATTCGAGGTCCCATTTATGATAATCATAGATAATTGACCACAATTTGATAATGAAAAATTTTGGGCATTTTGTGAGAAACACGACATCTGTTTGAATTACACATCTGTAGCACATCGTCCAACTAATAGGCAAGTGGAAGTTTTTAACAAGATAATCTTACAAGGCTTGAAGAGGAAAGTTAATCAAGCTAAAGGAAAATGGGTTGACGAATTGATAGATGTTTTATGGGGATATCGAAAACCCATAAGATCGCAATAGGGGAAACATCCTTTAGATTGGCATATAGGACAAAAGTAATATTGCTAATTAAATTAGACTTGCCCAATCTATGCATACAAAATTTCGATGTGATGACTAACGAAGTTGGTTTACTGACTAATTTGGACATTAATGAAGAGATAAGAGATGTTGTAAGAGCGAAAGTTACAACATATCAGCATAGGGTAGCTAGTTATTATAACTAGAAGGTGAAACATACAATTTTTCTACCTAGAGATTTAGTTTGGAAGAAATTAGAAGCAATTAGAGTGTAAGATAGATAAGGGAAACTTGGTGTAAATTGGGAGGATCTAGTTATTGTCTGAGGAGTCGTTGGTGAAGGGGTCTATCAACTAGAAAGATTAGATGAAACAATCATCCCTTGTGCATGGAATGTTGAGAGCTTGAAGCTTTATTTTAATTAATCCCATTCATGTTATGAAGTATTTCCACTTTTCTTATAAGACAATAGCCTAATTGTTGTTTCTAATGTGAACACTTATTTTAAGTTCTAATGCCAATTTGTTTTCCTTCCTGATCATTTCATGATTAATGGATTGTCATTAAGTTCAAATTGTACAGTGAACGGATTAATATTTAATAAGCTTAGAACTATCGTAGTTAGCAAGCTTTATAACTTAGCTAAAAAGCCAAATAACAATCGTATTAGTTCTTATAAATGATCTCACTTCTCAAGTAAGATGACTAGTCTACATCTCAAATGGCTAACGAACATTGTCTTTAAAAAGACATCCAACATATCAAGTGTGAAATAAAACACGTCGAAGGAAATAGGCATGTGAAATAAAATATGCCAAGTGAAATGGCGTATGAAATAAAACATGATGAGGAAAATAGTCGTATGAAATAAAACATGCCAGGAAGTAAAGCGTATAAAAGAAAACGTGCTATAGGTATTAAATTACACCTAAGAAAATGTGAATAATATTAATACAATATTATATGTTTGACTACTTAACCGAACTTTGTTCATATAACTCTATAAAAATAAAACATAGCAGTAACCTTAAGATTTTGAGTTATTCTTAGATTTTGTGGAGGCATTCCCTTAATTAGAAGATGGGACCTCATTGGAGCATATTTCTTTCTCATTGTTAGGGGTTTAGGAACAGGTGGATTTCTCTTTATGCACGTAGGGGATTTCTTTAGATAGTTAGTCCTCATCATTGTTAGGACCTTCGGTGCAAACTCTATTGTCATCACCCTACATATAGACCTCAACAATTGTATCTTTTTTGGCTTGTTCGTCATTACTGAAATTATCATCAACATCAACAAAATCCATGCATGAAAGATCGTATATAGAGTAAAACTTTAAAATTTCTTCTCTCATTGCTTAGACCCCCTCTAATAACTTCTTTCTTAGCAATCTCTTGTACTACTAACTTAGAGTCATAGTCTCTAATGCTCCCTTAATAGAAGGCACTTTCATTACTGCCTCTTCTAATTCAACAACATGATTCTACAATATGAAGTTATTGGTCTCTAATTCTTTTATTTGCACCTTGAACCTTTCCTACTCATCATTCATTAAACTAAGCATTTAGCCTAACCCCAGCACTCTTCCCTTTTCTTATGAAACTCCTCATTCAGGTCTTCAATCTCCTTATACTACTCCTTACTCTTAGCTTTAAGGCTCAGACTTCATTAGCCACTAATGAATGTGCTAATTTCTCAGTAGCTAGCTCCTCTTGATATTTTCTAGCCTTTGTCTCAACCTTGATTTATGCACTTTTAGCTACTACGATCTAAGCCCTTGAAGAGTTGTATGCATCCTCCATTTTCTACAATAAGTTGACAATAAAAACAATAAATTTGCTAGATCACTTAGCAAAACAATAAAATATTATTATCTTCTTCATCTCCTTATTGGCTTCATCCAATTCCATGAGAATGTAGATATAGATATGCATATAAATAGGATTATGTTAGCAATAAAACACATGCCATAAGTGAAAGGATTCAATTAATACTTACATCATATAATTTAGTTGCAATGTGTGCCTTGTTACAACCATCAACCCTATCGTTGTCCTTCTTTGCAATCTCCTTGTCCATGGGAAGAATGATGCCTTCCATCAAAGCTAGGGATTTGGTCTTGTTGCCCAAAGCTGAATCGGTGTGGAGGATATTATGGCTCCATTATGGAATAAAGTACTCACCAACCTTGGTGTTAAGGATGAATTCAACACTATTGATGTCGAGAGATTTGTTCCTTATGGCCTCCTTCGTCCTTTCATCTAAAGTCATAGATTTCTTAGATGGAGGTTGGCTAACAAGCTCCTTCCTACTTCTTTTGTTAGTACTTGGCACAATATCCACTTAGAGCGACGACCCTTCGGTAGCTTCATGATGGGTGATTTTAACCTTACTACAAATGTCGATATCTCGACCAGAATATCTCGGCTCTTCAATCAAAGGAATACTTTCGACTGGTGGGATCACTTCATCTTGTACGGCTTCAATAATCCCAGGCTTTTCACTGCCTTGACACTTGTCTGTTAGATGGGATGCCTTTTACTGGGTTGCTAATTGCTTCACTGCTTTCTCTTGCATGGCTTTCCTCAGAGTAACCTCTCGAGTTACAATCACCTTAGCGCTTGCTCATTTGTCAACCTTAAATTTTTTTGCCATTGGTTAGGCCAACAGTTTCATAGGATCTACATCACCTATACCTGTGCTTGTAATGAAAGGTAAATGCATTAACAATGAAGAGAGAAATAAAGGACTTACATGTTTTGTGCGGACCAAGGCTCAAAGGTAACTATTCTTCCCTTATGTCATCAGAACAACTTTAGAATTGTTTTTTCTTCTCTCTTGAATCTTTTTTGCCATGGTGGCATCATTGGGAATCAACTTAATGTCTTTTGTATGGATAGGTTCAGTCCATTAAGTCCAGAAATCCAATTCTTCATCTAATATAAACAATACAAGCTTATCATGCCATTTATGGATCTTGGACTTCAATCCATCCATGAATTTCTATCCATGCCCAACGACTATGAAGTATCAACCATCGAGCTACCTCCTTATTGTAAAGAAGTACCTAAATAATTAAGGTGTAGCCTTAACCTTAACCTCTTCACAAACTATCTTGAAAGCTATGCAAAACCGATAAGTGTTTGGCAAGAACATGCATGGTACAACTTAAAAATAGTTAAAGAATTGCTTGACGAGAGTAGAAAATGGAAAGCATAGTCTAAAGTTAAGGTACTTCAAATAAATGTAAAACTCACACTCCCTTGGAAAGCATAAACCTTCCTCCTCTCTTGACCTTCATAAATTCCATACCTCAAGAAGATCATGGTGGTATTTATTATATTTTGATACAAGAACTTTATCGGCAACACTTGCAACTTTGTTTAAAGAGTCACTAAAGTAAACTACATTATTATACAAATACCTGGCTATAGATCTTCCTTCTTTATCATCTGGATAGGTATTTATTGTAAGAGAGTTAATATAGGTAAGTTTATCCCATTGCTCTACCGTATTATCGGCTATGCTACTCGAGGAACATGCTGTCTTGTTCCTTTTTTAGGGGATAGAGGTAGCTTCATTCTCAATCGCCTCAAAATTTGAAAGAACAAGTCGAAGAATTATATTTTGAACCATACTAGATTCTAGCTATATGATAAAAGTTACAAAACTATTGAGAATTTAAAAGATGAAGAAGAGATGAAAGCTTGTAGATATTGATGAAAATGAAGCAAGGAAATCTTCTTTCAATATTGAAAATTCCTTATATATGAGCAATTTCCCCTCGAAACCCTAATACAGTTTTGACAGGAATGACGCATTGATTAAATGGTGTACTATAGATTTTTGACATGTTTTTTGATATAAGGATCCGATGGTTGCCATTGCTCTTATAGTTATTAGCCCTATTGTGTAATTATGGCAAGAGTGACACTAGTTGTATATACCGCCACTTAGTTTTCTAGATTAGAAGGAAATTTGAAGAGTTGCAACTTTTCAGTTAAGATGCAATTTGCCGTGTTCTAAAGAAAAATCAATAGACTTCTTACATTACTCGGCATTTAGGAAATTTAGCTTTTCATACTTCAACCCCACCAATAGAGCCTTGAGCTTTATTTACTCCCTCAAGTCGATTTCTCAACCACAAGAGTTGAGGGCTAAATGTTGATAGTCAAATTTCATCCCTTGAATTCACTTAGCCATTTGATTGATGAAATGTCAAGTAACTCAGTTCTTAGCATACACCAACTAAGATAGATT
Organism: Lumnitzera littorea; assembly: GCA_024138015.1. NCBI lineage: Eukaryota > Viridiplantae > Streptophyta > Magnoliopsida > Myrtales > Combretaceae > Lumnitzera > Lumnitzera littorea. The sequence continues at coordinate 42,876,034 of JAMXBB010000001.1, read as the reverse complement.
CATGTCTTGTTTGAACTTAGTAAGAGTGGTACGAATGGTTATCATCTAACACAGTTTCGTTACATAACCACTTATAACTTCTATATTTCTGGCATGTGCTGAGTTATGAGGTCTCCACATGTCTCATGATCAATGATTAACTACTACTTCAAACACCCAACATTTGCCTATAAATACATAGGAAAAGCACTATAAGAACTCTCTCATGATCCATAACTATTACTTATCTTCTTTTAAACACGTTTACTAACTTAAGCAATGAAATGGCTTCATTGGAGTAGCTTCGGTACCGTTTAGCTCTTTGTGTTTTGTTAAAATAAGATTTCATCCCAAAATCACATAACAACAGGAAGGGCAGTACTTAAGGATTTCCTCTAAGAGTTGGTAGCATTTGACAACTGTCTACAAATCCAATTTGCCTTTTTCTTACCTCTTTTATATTTATTTTTTCTATCCTTTACACCTAATCTTCCTAATATTTTCTTTCAATTGCTTTAAGATTTTTAGAGTTGCAAAATGAACCATTTGGCATCTCTCTCCAATTTATAGATAATTGAGGTAGTGACTTCCTTAGTAAGTTGTTTGTCTATTTTTTTTCTTTTTTTTTTTTTTAGTTATGTAATTATGTGGTTTTAAATTATTGAAACATGTGTTTTACTTATCAGTTCCACTTCTTGCCATGACACTCCATGTAAAATCCATTTGATTTGGATAGTTTTGATTTACCATTGAGTTAACTTGGAATGTAAAATTTATTCTAAACTCATGTGATTACATAAGCATATTTATATTTTACATATTAAATGTGTCTCATGTATATACTTATTCCTTAAATATAGTTTCATATCGTATTAATGTTTCTTTCCTTTCTAAACTTATATAATCTATCTCTAAAAGTTCATTAACTATGGTAACTTTAAACCTTAGGTTTCCAATATTAACGAGTAATATTACTGTAGTTATTTTTATTTATACTATTTTATTATTTTATTTTCAAAATCTAGACTTACATGATTAAATCATCTAATTCTTGATAGTCTTATCTCAAATTCTAAGCTTAATTAAACAACTTTTGTGACTACCTTATATTAACTGTTTAGGTATTAGTTGCTAAAATTGTGAGACTTACATATATACTCTTTAAATATTATTTAATGTCATTTTGTTTTTCTTTTCCACTCAAATAAATTTTATCTTTTATATCTCATTATATTTCTAAACTAGTTATTCAAATTACTTATAACAGGTTAGTAGTTTAAGATACAACCTTATTTTTAAAATCTAAGCCTCAAGGTCACCTTAATTAATAATTTTTTTTTTTTACTGCACTCTTACAATGGACCTAATTTTTTTTTAGATACTATGTTGTAATTACTGAATTACAAAGTCACAAACCATTACTGACTATGAGCGATCGAGCAGAGAAGATAGCCATGTAGTGTGGTTGTGTTACTTCCCCTATACGAAAAAGAGCATTGCATATATGATTGAGGACCATGGCTATGGTCCTAGTTGTGTTCCTTTCGTCATAGATATTTTTTTTTTCTAACTTTTCTCTTAAATAAAATTAGGATCATGATCTAAGTCTATAGGCATGGACTATGGCCATGATCTCTTCTAAAGGTTAAAAATTCACGAAAAACTATAATTTCTCAACTTAGTTCCTAAAATTACTAAAAGAACCAAAACTTAGTACTAATTTAAGCATAAAAATTTGACTACATGTTGATGAAATTAGCTAACAAAGTTACTAACTAAATTGCGTAACCACTTAAAAATCGTTCAAAGCAAGATAATAAACTAACTTGGAAACAAAAACTCAAATTAACTTGTTGAAATGAATATAATGGAAACTAAAATACTAGAAATAAAAATTCATCATACTCGGGCTGCCTTCTAAGGAGTGTGTTTGTTTTACATCATTACCTCGATAGTTGACAATTTCTTCCTTAGTTTGCTTCTAAACACGTTAGTTTGTGATTTCGTCTAGCGTTTCCGAGCAAGCTTACCTATGGCCATTAGGTAATTGATCTCACCAAATGGCCAAGTTGATTCTCTAAATTCCTTAATGATGTCTCCACGTTCCTTAATGTTACCTTGTTAGCTTTGAATCTCACATTTGAATTCTAAATAAATCGATTCAGTAACTCCTCCACATAAGGAGACTTATTTTGATGATTACAATTTTGCTGTTGTCGTGGGTAGCCTCCCTAACTAAAATTGGGTTGACTTCTCAAACATGAATTACAAGTATTACTAAAAGGATTGTTAGCAAATTGGTTAGTGATAAAATTAACATCCTTAGTTTCTAATAAAATCTTATCTTGCACTAAATTAATAGGTTTCATCAAACCATCAATCATTTTAGTTAAATTTTCAACGTAAGTAATTAATGCCATCATAGAGTCAACTTCATATTTTCTAGATGTTTTTACCCTATCTCTTACACTATCCTAGTACGAATTGTTCATTGTCATGCCTTCAATTAGCTTTTAGGCTTCCTCTGGTGTCTTAGCACTTAGATTGCCTCTAACTGTAGCATTTATGGTTTCACGTGTGGAATAATTAAGTCCATCATAAAACGTCTAGATTTGCCTCTAGTGAGGTAGTCTATGATGTGGATACCTTCTTAGTAATTCCTTAAATCTCTCCTAATTGTCACAAAGAGTTTCATCATCAAATTGAACAAAAGTCGATATGCTATTCCTTATTTTCTCTATCCTTATAGCAAGGAAATATGTTTCTTAAGAAATTTTCCACTAATGATTCCCAAGTGGTGATCAAGCCTCCTGGTAATGAAGTAAACCAAAGTTTAACCTTGCCTTGCAGGGAGAATGGGAATAACCTTAATCTTATTAGGTCATTTGAGACACTGTTAATTTTGAACGTGTCGCTAATTTCCAAGAAGTTTGAATTGTGGCTATTAAGTCCTTGTCAATTAATTTGTCGAACTAGATGAATTGTTGGATTATTTGGATGACATTAGGTTGAATTTTGAAATTAGTTTAGATTGTAAGTCTTGCAATGCTAGACTCAACTTTAGTCACCATTGGCTTTGAAATTCCATTCATGTTATGTTGGCTTCACCATTGTTGTTGTTGTTTCCTTTGTTTAGGGTCATGTCTTCTTACTCACTTTTTGAATTTTCTAACTTCTCCTTTAATTTGAGTGGTAAGCTTTGATCTACGATGTTGTGATTTCTTCTACGATGATGTTGTACTATTCTTTCAATTTATGGGTCAAAGTTTACCAAATTCCTATTGCTACTTCTTATCATAAGCTGTAAAGAATTAAAAGTTAGCAATATGGTAGAAGAGATATGATATCAAAATAACTAAGGAAAATGTTGCGTAATTGAATAAATCTAGGGTTGTGCTAACTTCCTAATATAGACTATTCTACTTTTGGCTCATCGACAATGGTGACAAAAACTTAATGGGCTGTATACCACTCTACTAGGTAAGTGTACTTAGTTAAGTTATAGTATAGATTAAAACGAATTTTGAATTTGATTGTTGATCTCATGAGGAACTAATTATATGAGTATATTTAATTATTTTTAGCAACTATACCCTTTTAGATTATTCAATGACCTAACTTATAACCATTATAGATTTAATAAAATATGAAAAAGATAGAAAATAAATATTACAATAAAATATGATATTAAACTAAAGATAAAGAAGTTAAATAAAGACAATTAACTAGTAATGTAATCACAAAATAATTAAACAACTAATGAAATAAATAAAAATTAACATAAAATCAAATAACAAAAAAATTAAATGATTAAAGAATTAAATAAAAATTAATATCAATTAATTAATAAAGAAAAAGACATTTTCCTTAGTAAATCATAATTTTTTGTTTAATACCTATTTTTAGGGGATTATTCAATCTCAATTACTATATTGGAATGTGGAGATTCCTAACCCTATTCCAATGGAAATTGAATTCTAAATTGATTGGACTCATGTCTTTAGTTAATTCCTAATCTTGGAACCCTCTTTACACACATCGCTTCTGAATAGAGAGTAACAAGATCACATGAAGTCCTTAGATTTTGCTAATAGGTCACCCTATTTCGAAAACATTAAACACCTAATCTATTAGTGCACTTAATCTCTTCTAATTACACTTATCTATTTATTGCAGGCTTCATGACTTTACAGCAAATTCAAATGTCAAATTAATACCTTGGGTATTATTAATCTAACAACAATAAAAATGGTGCAACTAGATTGCAGTAAGTAAATTCATAGATTGAATTTCATAAATAAAGATCACCCTTTGAACATAGGGTTCAATAAGGATTTATTAAGTTATTGGAAGAAAGACATTAAAAACTAAAGAAAAGAAGTTCTAAAACCTAACAACTGCTGCAGGGCTCCCTCCTTGTAAATCTAGGTTTAAGAATCTATTTATAAGTAATAGTCTTAAGAACACAATGTGAACATAACAAAAATATATATATATATATATTGGAAATCGCAATTTCTTCATGCCTAGAGTACAAGACCATAGTTGATAACTGTGGTTAGGCTTCTTACATGAAACTTTGAAATTCAAAAGGAATTCATGATAAAGGGTTCACAAGTAGGGACTATAGACGTAGACCCCAACTATGGTCATTCTTAGACTTTCATTCTTGCTCAAAATTCTTTCGCTTCATTCCATCGTTAGTATTTTTACTCTAATATGGTCAAAATTGCCCAAGAATACTTAAAATCTTCATAAAGTACTTCCAGGGTCCTTGAAAACAATAAACTAACGATGCTCAAATTATGCTAAAATCAATAGGAATAATATCAAAATTATTGTAAAATTGCTATAGAAAATATACACTATTTTTGAGTTATCAACATCCTTGATAGCTTCCTCAAGGGTATGAAAAGATAGCACTTTAACAACTTCTCTAAGCTTGTATCTCAATCTAGTGACAAACCTAGAAACTGTTTGGGCTTTGGGCTCTTCTACTTCACATCTAATCATTAGTATCTAGAAGTCTTGCACATGCTCATCAATTGTTTGGTTTCCCTATCTAAGCCCCTGTAATTTTGCTAAATTATCTTAATAGTATGATTCAAGAATGAACCTACTATGCATGACTCTTTTCATTTCCTCCAATGTCCTTACTCCTTGTAGTCTTTCTCTCTCTCTCTCTCTCTCTCTCTCTTTCTCTTATTGTGTGTAGCTTCTACCACCACATGTAGGAACACTTAATGCACTTTAAGGCGGTAACACTAACCTTATCACCCTCAATGTAGTGATGCCACTCAAACAGCTTCTCAACTCACTCTTTGCAGTCTAAGTATTCGTTAGCATTTTCACTCCCTTAAAAGTTTAGAATTTAGACTCTTACATTCTCTAGACCCCCAGGAGCTCGAGTAACTCATTCTTCCTCAAAATATTCCTCATCAAGCTCCCCTTCTTTCATATGTTTACCATAGTTCATTCTCTATCGAGCTAGTTATTTAGCTCTTAGAGGTGCTAAAAAGGGAAAGGTGGATGATTAGATCAATTCTTATACAATTCAACTCTAAAAGCTCAGTCCATTCTTTCCTCAGCCTCATAAAATTCTTCTACATCACTTTTGTCCTCTTCTATCATCTCTAACCTTCAGTTAACTCATCACTTAACTCCTTTAACTCATGTATCCCAAGTTAGGTGATTTACTCCTTGGTAAAGAGCATTCAATAAAAGCCTTAGTAAGCTCGATTTTCAACTGGAGTGATTTCTTTAACTCATTGGTTGGTTTGGTAAGTCATACGAATCTATGAACATGCAATGGGCATGAACTACGAATGGGTTTTTGACTGTAAATATGTATGAATATCAAGAACCAAGATAGGAACACAATTAATGATTGAGCTCGAAATAGGGTTCGATACAACTCATAAACACTAAATGTCACTTAGTTTCAAATGAAAGATTAGATGCGACTCATTAACTCGCCTAAATGAAGGGTTCACCACAATCTTAAGGGCAAGATTGATAAGAACACAAGAGAGAGTAAAAAGTAAGGCACCCTCAATAATTCAAAAGAGGCAAGCTTTAAGAGCTCAAGAATATCCTTACTCAAAGGAATGTTTAAGTGCAATAACTGTTTGTGTATTCTTCTTCTATCCCCCCTGATTGTTAATTTCAAAAGTTGCTATTTATAGTAAAATCTAAAACTCCAATGGAAAAAGAGTAAATAATATACAAGGCTCTTAAACCCTAAAGAGTAGCCTACAATTGAAACAAGAAAAATATTTACAAAATATACATAACTATGCATTTAATAGAGTGGTGGACACGCAGTCATTTGAGCTATCTGTGGGATCAGACCTGAGCAGGGGTCGGTTGGCAATCAGGTGTCCAAGTTAGGGTAGGATGTTTGGTAGTCCTATTATGCTTAGCCAAGCTCCCTGTGAGGTTGGTCTACAATTGCTGCACTCATGGATTGCTTAGTATTAGCTTTCTCGTACTGTGTCGAGCTATTCTTTAACCTTAAGGCCTCGGTCGTTTAGTCTCCTACCACCTCAGCAGACAACAAAGTTGATGTCGAATGGTTCCTTTTCCTCCTTCTATCCTTTAATTATCAGTCCGGCCTTGATAAAAGCAAGTTAGTCTCAAGTTAGGATAAGTCAGCTTCAACTTCTAATAGGTCTGCATTGGCTTTTAATAAGTCGGCCTCGACTTGAGGATTTTCATGGATTGATTCCTATCATCACCGTAGGATTGAAAAGAAGTCATCCTTGACTTTAGATTGTGAGCACAGGCTTAGATGCCGAATAGGCTCCTATTTCCCCTTCTCTTTACCATGGGCCCTAGGATGTTCTGGATCTCTTTAACACTCATGGGGGTTAAGCAGTAGCTCTTCCCATCCTTCCAAACCATGTAGGTGTTGAGGAAGCCATTGTGGATCACTCTCCAGTTACACTCCTATGGTTAGCTAAGAAGCAAATTTGCTGCATTCATAAGCAATATGTCGAAGTTAACCTCATCCTCATATTTTCTAGCCTTAAATGCCTTCCGAGCTCTCTTATGTACATGGACTATACCTTTATCATTAAACCACTTCAGCCCATATGGTCAAGGATATAGGTAGGTTGGCAATCTCATCTTTTATACGAGCTTGATAGAAATGATGTTGGTGCAACAACCTCCATTAATTACCAGGGAACAGGTCTTCCCATTCACCAAGCATCGAATCTAAAATAAGTTCTCTCTATAACATGGGTCTTCCTTCATTTCGGTTCATCTACTTATTAGGGCTAAAGGTTCTCCCATGTTAGGATAGACGATTGTTGCTTCCTCACTCTCAGAACTCTTATCATTGTAGCTCTCTACTTGAGCATCTAATCCTTTACCTTTTAGAATCATTACTCTCTTATCTAGGCATTGATAGGTAATATGACCGTAACCTAAACATTTGAAGCACTTAACTACTCAGTCTTTGGTGCTGGGCGCTCTCTCCTTGTCAAGTTTCTTAGTGTCAACTTGGTCAGATCAACTAGACTCTCCTTTCTCCATCTTCTTTTCTAGTCCTTTTCTCTCAACATACCTCTCACGTTTAGGCTGCCATGTTGAGGTCAGCTAGTCGACCTTTGATGTCATCTTCTCCTCTATTTCTCTACCCTTAATGCTAAATTGAATAGCTCACCCAATGAGTTGAATGGTCATAGTTCGACCATATTGACGATTTCATCTCGGAGTCTACTTAGGAACTTGGCAATAGTATGGTCTTGGGGCTCGACAATCTAACTTTAGGTCAATAAGGTCTTAAATTCTTATAAGTTCTCTTCAATAGTGTTTTGACCTTACCTTAGGTACTGGAAAGCATGGAAGATCTCTTTCTTGAAATAGGTCAGCACAAAGCACTGATTCATCAACCTCTTCATAAGCCTCTAAGTCTTGATAAGCTCTTCTCCTTCAGCATCTCACTTGGCGATCAATTTATCCCATTAAGGACTGGCATACTCAATAAGGGATAACAAGGTAAGCTTAACCTTAGTTCTATCATCAAACTCATAACACTTAAACAACTTCTCTACTTAGGGAACCTAGTTAAGGAACTCTTTAGGTCGGCTACCACCATTGAAGGTCGGTAGCTTAAGCTTAATGTTGTCAAGTCTTCGGCTAAGTGCTCGAGGTTCATCATTTGCATTTCATGCTGCTTAGTTTACGTCGGATTGGCCACTTATGTTGGAGCTCTACTCGGCCACATCTCTTCTTAGCCTCAACTCTCTTCTTTAGGCTCCTAGATTCTTAACATCAACATTTTTATCATTGTTTCTTCTTAGCTTAAGTTGGTTTCCTCGTCTTCTCGGCTCGATAGCTTTTCTTTGCTATCATTCATCATTATCAAGCTCATTGGAACCACTTCTACTGGTGCATGTTCATTCCCTTCCTTCATCTCAGCTCATACGTCTTTGGCCTCTAACTAAACTAGTAAGCTCTTAGATAGAATCAGTGAGATTCTGAATCTAATCTTCTAAGTTATCAATACGTCTCCTCAAGCTTCTGCGAGGACTGTTTCTACTATTATTGACATATCTTCCGACATTGTGGTCTATACAATAAATTCTAAAGGGAGAATTTAATAAACACGTAATACACTCACTTATACTTGACATGGAACCACCAATAAGATAATTCCACAAATACTACTGCAACAAAATACAACTCACAGCAACACAGAAATTACTAATACTCAATTTCTGCAACTACCTACGACTGTTAAACACTTTTACAACCAGAGATAACTGCTGAAATTATTGTTGCTCGACTCTACAACCTAGTATAAGTAATATAATACGATGTCTATTGAGAACACGTACAACGTATTATAGTATAGAATGGTGATTAATAGAAATGTTCAAACCATAAATCAAACTTTGAAGAACACTAACACACGTATCTTCCCAAAGCTTCAATACTAGTGAAGCTGATGTGAATCCACAAACATACAGTAGGCATAAACCATGAATGGGTATTCGACCTTCTAATGGGATGCGAAATAGGAAGTGGAAGGGGGTTTTAATTACAAATTTGTATGGATATCAAGCCTCAAGACATAAACGCAATCAAGGATTGAGATTGAAATAGGGTTCGACACAACTCATAAACACTAAATATCATTCGCGTTTCAAATGACAAGTTAGATGTGACTCACTAACTTACTCAAATGAAAGGTTCACCATAATCTTAAGGGTAAGATTGATACAAACACAAGAGAGATTAAAGAGTAAGGCACACTCAATAATCCTAAAGAGGCAAGCTTTAAGAGCTAAAGAATATCCTTACTTAAAGGAGTGTTAGTGTAATCACTGTCTATATATTCTTCTTCTATCATCCC